>VDFB02343791.1:0-64572 GCA_007258455.2 Sequoia sempervirens | reverse complement strand
GAATATCATATGCTGGCATCAAAAGCTATTCTACTAAGAACTCAAATTGTGACACATTTTGAGGGATGTCCAAGAGAGAACCAATAGTAGTCATTTCATCAACTGCCTTATTCTGTGTCCTAGGGATTTTTTCAAAAGAAATCAAATTGGAAGTATGTCAGGAAACTATCCACCATCCTCTTGTAGGGAAGCAACTTCTCATCCTTTGTTTCATAGTCATCATTCACTTGGTTGATAACGAGCTGGGAATCCCTGAATATAAGCAACATCTGAATTTTCCATTTAATTGCCATCTTGAGACCTGTGACTAGTGCTTCATATTCGACAATGTTATTTGTACAAGGGAAAGCGATCCAGAATGACTTAGGAATTGAATCCCCCTGTGGTGTGATAAACAAGATTCTAGTGCTTGATCCATGACCAATATGAGACCCATCAAAATATAGCTTCCATGGTACCACTGATTCTGCATAAAAAATGGACTCATTAGGAAAATTAATTACTAGTGGATGAGTGACTTGAATAGGTGCATCCACCAGTTGATCTGCTATTACCTATCCTTTTGTTGACTTACAATTGACATATTGTATGTCATACTTGTTTAGTATCATGACCCATTTTGCCAACCGGCTTGTTAATTCCACCCAACTTAAGAGATATTTCAGTGGATCAATCTTGGCGACTAGCTGTGTCTGGTGACTGAGCATATAGTGTCTTAGTTTTTGGGATGCAAAGACAATAGCAAGGCATGCACGTTCAATGTTTGTGTAGTTCAACTCATACCCTATCAGTGTGCGGCTGATGTAATAGATGGCTCTTTCTTTTCCTTCATAATCATTTTGTGCCAGTAATGCTCCCAGTGCTGAACTAGTAGTCTAGATGTATAGGATCAATGGCTTTCCATGAATGGGAGGCATGAGGACTGGTGTTGATAGTAGGTAATCTTTGATTTCCTGAAAGGCTTCTTGACATTTATCTGTCCATACAAAGGGGATACCCTTGTGCAACAGATACTGGAATGGGTGACAATTATCTTCCAATTGGGCTATGAAACGCTGAATAGATTATACTATGCCTTGTAGTGTTCTGAGTTCACTGATTCCTCTGGGCAGAGGCATGTCTATGATGGCTTTGAATTTTGTTGGATCAACCTCTATGCCTCTTCGGGAAACTATGTATCCCAATAGTTTACCTGATGTGATCCCAAAAACACAATTCTTAGGATTTAGTCAGACTTTGTACTATTCAAGTCTCTTGAAAATTGTGTCGAGCACCTTCAGATGATCTTTCCTAGTTACTGATTTGGCCAATAGGTCATCTACATAATCTTCCATTATTTTGTGCATCATGTCATGGAAGATTGTGGTCATAGCCCTTTGGTATGTGGCACCTGCATTTTTGAGACCGAATGGCATGACATTCCAACAATATTTACCCCATGGGCAAGTAAATGCCATTTTGTGCTGGTCTTCAGGAGCAATGCGAATCTGATTATAGCCATAGAAACCATCCATGAGGGATAGCATCTCATATCCTACTGTGAGGTCAACTATGATGTCAATGTTTGGCAAAGGAAAGTCATCCTTTGGGCATGCTTTATTTAGGTCTCGAAAGTTTGTACATATGCGGATTAGCCCATTTTGCTTTGTTACCAGCACCAGGTTAGAAATCCATTCAGCGTAGTCAATAGACCGTATGAATCTGGTGTATAGTAATATCTTTAACTTGTTCTTGACCAATAGAGCAACTTGAGGGTGCATTTTACACAACTTTTGCTTGACTGGTTTAGTATTAGGTAATAATGGCAGATGGTACAGAACCAGTTCTAGGTCCAATCCTGGCATGTCAGCATAGGACCATGCGAAGTTGATTTTTTGTTCTGCAAAGAATTTATGAAATTCTGATCTCTCTTCTTTAGTTAATGATGCAACAAAGAGGACCAACTTGGGATCTTTTGCAGTTGATATGTTATCCTCTATTGTGTCTTCGACAAGCATAGCCAATTTTTTCTGTTGCACGTGGAGAAAGTCCAGTCCTCCATCTTTGGGCGCCTTAAAGAGGTTTTCACCCACAGATACATCCTTTATTTTTACTATTTTATCATCAAAAGGTGCCTTTCGGTTTTCACCTAGAGACGTTTCATTTTTTATTTTATTTTTATTTTTACTTTTACGACTAGAGGACAGAGCAGTCTCGATGAAATATGTCGTGCAGTCTAAATCAATGGTGAATCTTGATTTGTGGTCCCCACTGGGTATGCCTTCTCGTAATCCCATAAATTTAGCAATTGCCTCATCATTTTGAAATGTGTCCAGGACTGGCGGTCCTTGTTGGTCCCAATCAACTAGCTCAAAGTACACTAAGGAAATGCCATTGTCAATGTTGGTGAATTGAGGTGAGGATGCAGATAGCATGCAAACGGATTTAGTGATGTTGTAGATGAGATTATCATCATCCAACTCTACATCAGACTCTATCCAATATTCTCCTTCACTAGTGTCATATTCATTGTCAAAATAAGGGGTGAAGGTTTTAGAGCCCTGGTTGTCAATGTCATTTGATACTTCAGATGAATTGGATTGAGGGGGTTCAGATGATGGGTGTTGTACATCATGGGAAGTGGTAATGGGACTTTGACTATTTGGTGCCTGTTCAATTTTGAATGTTTGCCAAAACCATTGTTCAGAGGTCAGTTCCCCTAGTTCAACAAACAAATCATCAAGACAATAGTCACTTAGGGATCATTTTGAGCCAAATTCCCACTCTTGGGAGTCAATTTTGGTGAGGGTTTCCTTAGTGGTCTCAACACTTTTCAAAGCATGTACTCACTCACTCAAAAGTCCAATGATACATCGATCATCATTGTTAGGTGATCCAAACCCTAATCCAAGATACTTCAGAATTTGAAAAGTTTCTATGGGTTCCCTTCTGCAGTTTTATTTCTTCCTTGGCCACTAGTACCATCATAGCCTTTAGCCTTCATTATGTCATAACCCTTGCCATACTTTTGAACTCGTAAAGGGGGTAGTGCAATAGTATCCTTATAGATCCATCCTATAATGTCAGCAAGGTCTCATTACTCATGTCTCCCCACTTGATAAAAACTATTTTTGGTGGAACTTTGAAAGTTTCCCTGGGTTCCATTCTAAAACATGGTCGACCATATATCTTTGGAGACTTGGGTATTGTTGTTATGCTGTATGTTGTATTTAGTTTGAACTCTGCAACCGAGGTCCTAGATTTTGATAGTGGATTCTGTCTTAGGGTTTAACAGAGGCGGTGGTGTGGTAGAAGACATGGATGGAGCGGATGCAAAAAATGATGTGAGTGTGGATGGATCAATGTATTTGGATGAAAAGGAGTTAAGTGCTTCCCGATTAATAGGCACTCAGTTTTTAGAAATACCCCTTAGGTTCGTACAATATTAGAAGGGGTCGGGGTCTCCGTATATGGTTATTTCCATGCCGTCAAATGGAAACTTTAGGCATTGGTGATATGTGAATGGAATGGCTTTTAAGGCATGAATCCATGGACGCCCAAGCAAGATGTTATATGGTAGCTCCAAATCTAGGACCTGGTAGGTTGTGTCCACAATGACTCGTCCCACTCTGATAGGGAGAGAGATAACACCCCATGAAGAGCATTCCTTGTCATCGTATGCTTTGATCACTATACTCTTTGTTGGGTCTACGAATGCATCAGAGAAATTTCTTAAGGACTTCTTCAATGGGTTCACCTAAAGAGGTGTATGTGCGACCCTTAGGAAATTGTCTCATCTGACGGTATTGTCCCTGGTTATTTTGACTATTCTGATTGTTTTAAGGAACATTAGTAGGGGGTGTCGATGTCATTGTTGGTTTGTGTTGTTGTTGGACCCCTTTTAGGGCCAGTACAGGACCCACAGTGTTTGCAGTTTTGGCGTCAACAACACTGTCATTTGTAACGTGCTTATTTTTGATCCAGTATTTATTCTTGTCGGTGGTTGGATTGGAATTTGTGCTTTTGGTACCATATCTTAGTTCTCCCTTTGCAATGAGGTCTTTCTCAATCTTGACCCCTTTTTTGACTAAGTCTGCGAAGTTTGTGCAACAATGTACTTGCAATGCATATTTTAAGGGCCCCATAAGTGTTTGGACAAACATGTCGACTTTCTCCCTTTCAGGTATGTCAATGTGACATCGACTAGCAAGGCTTCTCCATTTTTGAAAGAATGGGATAAACGTCTCACCAGCATCATCTTGCGTGAGAGTGCACAAGCTAGTGATAAAATTATCCATGTTGATGTTGTACGCATATTTTTTTATGAATTTTTGTTTAAGCTCATCCCATGTTTGGATATCCTTTTGCGTGGAAAACCATTCAAGGGTAGGACCCACCAGACTTTTAGAGAAAAGTCTCATTCAGTATGTTTGTTCATAGGAAATGTCCATACAATTGGTTGCAAATTCGTGAACATGTTCAATGGGATTTGTCTTGCCTTTGTATTTTGTGAAATTGGGTGACACATATCCCAGAGGAAATGGAGGCATGTATAAGCTCATGTCAAATGGGTATACATTTATATCATATGCTATTTCTGATTTCTTTCCTGAAATGTATATGTTTTGGATAGTTTTTTCTAAACCCTTCAATCTTGTTTGGAGGGCGTCCACAACAGGGTCGTTTGTTTTTCCGTACGTTGTATTGCTTGGTACACCATAGGTTCCCATTTGTTGTGCATGAATATTGGTGTATTGTGGTGGTATGGATTGTTGTGACATGTATGATGTGTTCGGATTGGCGTGTTGTTGGTATTGGAAATTAGGGTTTGGTGTATGTTGGTGAGTATGAACGTGACATGAGTAGGTTGGGATGTTTCCCCCAGCCATGTGTGTCATTATCTAGGGAATATGATGACCATGAATGTTATGATGCATTAATGATGCCATGGGTTGTGTTACTTGGCCACCTTGTGCAAATTGTTGGGCTTGCACAAAGGGAATGTTTGTATTTGTACCTTGGGAGGCAATGACATGTGACTGTGTTGTTGTGTTAATGTTTTGTTGTTGTCCTTGGATAAAGATGCATCCTTTGCCTCCTCCCGAAGGATTTTGTGAAATACCACATAGCAGATATGTCGAAGGTGTGCTCATGGTAGTAGATGTAGCTGTCAAAGGGGAGTTGTTGTGACTTGATGATGCTCTCGTGGTATTTATTGTCATGGTAGAGAGAGGGTTTGAATAATTTTCCCACATTGTTGGGGAACCAAAGGTGGTGCCAGCTGATTATGATAGTGTTGTGGATGGTGTGGGCATTGTGGCTGATTGTGATCCTCCAATAGATGTATTTATTGTGTTGGAGGTGTTTGGGATGTTGGAGGTAGCATGTACTATCATTGTGGTGTCAAAGAAAGTATTGCTTGTAGTGTTGGAAAGTTGACCAATGTTTGACAAGTTATGCATGTTGTTGATATTAGAGTCCGGAGATGTTAATTTGATCATGTTAATGTCAAATCCTTGGGGTAATTTGGCTCCTTGACTCAAGAGTATAGCCAAGTATATGTCTCTGTCATAAAGGACCATTATTTCAATGAACTGACAAGCCTCTAGGTCTTGTGCTGCTACCTCTAAGTTTTCCTCAAGTATTTGACCATACTCATCTTTATGCAAGAATGGCTCAAATAGACTGTTTGATGAGGGTTGTGTTGTCGTTAGTGGTTGATTGTTTGTATTTCCAAATGGATCGTCAAAGGTCTAGTTTGGGTCATACATTGGATTGTTGACAGTGGACATGGGGTCTTGTTGAAAGTTTTCCATTTGTCGTTGTTATTTTTGAAGTCTAGTTTCCACCATAAAATGAGATTGCTTAAATGAAAATGACAATTAAATGCAATGATGACACTATGCAAGTTCTAAGTTTGAAATGATGACTATGATGACTAATGTTTTTGGATTTTTGGGAATAGAATATGCAATGTCAAGACTTATAATGCAATTTAAGACAAGGGTATCTAAGCACTTCTAAGCTCTCTTTGTTTTTGATTTCGGTTGCTAGAGGACTTTGTTGAAAATGACAAGGTGACAAGGTCAAAATGACTAGTGAATTTTCCTAACTAGACTTTTGAGTTGGAAAATCTCACAAAAGAGGACAATGACTGAAAAGGGGTTTGATAACTTAGTCCAAGAGAGCCTAATTTTGAAAGCAATGATGTTGCCAATTGTACTGAGATTTGCCTAATCCTAAGTATGCTCAATGTAAACCTAGGGACAACCTAATGTCTAATGTATGCAATCCTAAGAAGAATGAAGGATGAAACCTATGGTGATGAATGCAAACTAAAGGTCAAAACTTTGAGCAATTTCAAACTTGGTTTCTGATAGAATCTTCTTGGAAACAATGTTTGAAAAATGATTGACAAGGTGAAGACTTCAGATTTGAATTTATATGAAGTTTTAATTGTGACAAGCAAATGTGTCGTTTGAGGTTTCAATTGCATCGCAATTTTGCGAATACGGCTCAGGTTGAGCAAATGTGACTTAGGATCAGACAAATGCGACTTGGTTTAGTAGATGTGACTCTGTGGCAGTCAGTTGCATCGCGACACATGCATGTGCAATGTTTGAAATTTCAAATGCGGCTTAACAGAGCGATTGCAACTTAGAAACGCAAATGCAGTTTGTCAAATGCGACATAGTTTGTGAAAAATGAGTTATTGTCATTTTGATGGCAAATTTGTTCTGTCTGATATTGAATGTTTTGTTTAGAACTGTAAATGTGATGATTCCAGAAAGCACTTGACAAGCACAATGTTTTGAAAGTAACCAATCGCACATCAAATAAGTACAATCCTAGGTTAGGCCATGACAATATTCACTAGATTCCACGCGGGTTTCCCCAACTGCATATTTGTAGCATGTGAATTCAGAAGCTTGGCTGCACGGGCTCCCCCTTACAGTGCACTCTCTTCTCAGGCCAACCAAGCTTCCAACCCCCATGAAACTCCCATGGCAGATTGATCACCTCTACTACAAACTGTGAAAGTGTGGATGCCTTCACACCGACTGGTGTTGTGCTAGCAAATAGAAGGTTTTTGGCTTACTACACAAAGGTTTTTAGTTTGGGACCCCCATTCAAGTGGCCATACATGGGGCAAGAGATTATTCACCAATAAGGTGGCACTCCAGCCTGAAGAGGTTAAGCTCAACAGGGTTTAAGGGGGTACAACTCTATTCGTATGACACATCCACACTCACAATCTTAGGTTTTCCCTTAAGATTTACATTTATATACCACTCAGGGGTAGCTTAGCTTTAGCTCTGTTGCCAGTTTGAGTCACGTTGGGGTGATGAAATCCCCAAGCAGGCCCAATTTCTAGAGTTGGTAACTGTTTCTCTTACACCCAAGATCACCCGAAAGTGCAAGAGGAGAGGATACTCCGATATACCAAATCGTCAGGTAAAAATAGATAAAAATGGGTCTGGTTTTCTGATCACCAAGCTTTCACAAGGTGAGAGCATACTCACCTACCACTTTGCAAACACATTCAAACATGATCAAATAGAGGTTTGTTTTAATTGCACCAAAATAAAATGTGTGTTACACTACTAAAAATGCAAGCACATTGTTTTGATGTTTAGTCTTTGATGGTCGAACCTACAAAACAATCCGTTAGTAGTTTTAGTGTTTGTCTTCAACCCATGAAAGTAACCACCAACAAGCTGTAAATCCTAATTAGTAACAGAAAACCTATGCTACGCAGAGTGCAGGAAATAACCAGGATAAAAGAAACACAGAAAACAACAAAAAACCAAATGTGAAATAACAAAAAAATTTACCAGTTGAATGCGTCACAATAGAGTGATTGTGTCACTCTGTGTATTAGATGTGTTTCGATATTTCAACTGCGGCTTTCCTGAGGATGATTGCGGCACGGCAGGGTGATTGCAGCGTTTCTATTGGCTAATGCATTGCGACGCATCAGATGTGTCACGAGTTAAAAAAAGTAGTTGCGTTGCTCCATACCTGTACCTACAAAATAGTAGAAAACACAAAAAACATACGAAAATAACAAAAAAAATAGAGTCGGGTTCACCAATGTAACTGAGGATTTCTTTTAGGTTTTGATTAGAGATGGTTAGCAATAAATCAATGAAGGACAGAGAAACCCAAAGACCTATCGAGTACAAAGGAAATTAAATAATAAAAAAGTTATACTTGTTTCTCAAAACTTCCATGATCACTTCCATAGTACCTTCTTGCTTACTAGATGATACTTTGCCCTCAGATTTGTCATGTGAGCAATCTGCAAATAGATGTTTATGTCCTACACCAAGCTTTGAAGGATTTTAGATATGCCTAATGCCTATGCCTATGACTATGATTGCCAATGCCTAAACCTATTAAGACTTGATCAAATAAAGATAATAAATGCTATGGAAAGCCTAGGAGTGCAAGTGCAAAATTGTATAAAGTGAATGTGTGTAATCGAAAAGTGAGAGGAAAATGGCATTTTATAGAAAATACCATTTTGAATGGATGGGTGAGATTGACTTCTGACCAAAACCTAAAATGTAATGTCCAGATTAAATCTGAGAATCCCTAATTAGGGTTAGGGAAAATTCATTAATCAAATAGTCAAGATAATATCTTAGATAATTGGATTGACGGTGGAGAATAAATGAAGAAACATTTTCGAAAATAAAGATTTTCAAAAATGAATAAGATAAAGAGTGGGCTGAAGATCAATTTTGGAAGGGTCGAGAACCTGCCCAATTACTTGACTCTTGGTGGAAAGTTACCGATTTGGAATTAAATTAATTCCAAATGTGAATTTTGAGAAATAGTAAATAATCAGTTTTCGAATTATTTACCAAAATGAGTTTGTAGTTAAGAAGAGATGACATTTTAAATATTTTAATTTATTTAAAATGAGAACTTCAAATTTGGCAATTAAATAATTAAATTTAATTATTTAATTTAGCAAATAAGACTGATAATTAAATAAATTAATTAATTCATTTAATTATGACAATTAGTGACATATTAAATAAATAATAGAAACTTATTTATTTAATAATCAATAAGGAATAAAGTGAATAGAAGGCAATTAAATAAATTAAGGAATTTATTTAATTAACGGGAGAATATACAATTAATGACGTATTTAATAAATAAATGAAATTTATTTATTTAATAATCATGAAGAATAAAAGGACATGAATTAATTAAATAATTATGAATTATTTAATCAATAGTCGAATGTGGACCAAGGACATAATTAAATGTCACAATTATGTTAGGACAAAAGTGGTAAAAATGATGCTTGCAGGCCTAGGTCATTTTTAGGTGTTTAAAACCACTTCATGTTTGATTGTAGATTTACAAGAAATCATTCAAAGTATCATTTTTCATGTTTCATGTCCTTATTTCATTATCTCATCATTTGGTTTAATTACCTAAAAAGGGTTTGACTAAGGAAAACCCCTATTTCCTAACAATCAACAAGTTTTTCTTTCTCTACATGTGTAATTAGAGATATAGGTGTCTTGAGGCTTGAAGATCCTTTTAAGACTAGGTTGCAAAGTTGAAGAAAGTCATCAAGTTGTCACAAGGTTGTCATCTTCATGGAAAGTCACCTATAGGTTGTGAATTAGGGTTTCAAATCTAGAAACAAAGTGTGGAAGGAAGAGAAGGGGTAAGGGAGTAGAATCAGGTCCTAACCCTCTGAAAATGAAGATTAGGACTGATATGCCACTTGTGGCATATTAATCCCAGTACAATACATATTTTTGGTTTTAGTAGATTCAAATCGTACATTGTCAGATTCTAGTTTTGGCACAAAAACCCTAGTTTGGGACTAAATATGGTTTATGAGTCCTATTTGTCATTAAACAACAATATTTTAGGGTTTTCTATCATTTTTTGACCTCATAACTCTCTCGGGTGTACCTTTGTACTTTATCAATCCTTTATTTTTATTTCAATTTCATTTCCTAGGTCATTAGTTAGGTTTTGCATGGTACTTTGCATTTCATTTAGATTTCTTATCATTACTAGCCCTAGCTTGGTGGTGAACCCCATCTTTAGTCATTAATCATACCCTAAGACACCCTATTGCAAGATCTCTTTCACTCATTCCATCCCTAGCTTGATATCTCTAGGGTTTCATTGAATGAGAGAGTGTAGAAGATTGTTGTTCTATGTCCTAAAGCATAGTTAATGACAATTTTATTAACTCAAAATTTAGTAAAATGGGATAATATCCTCCATATCTCAAGTCAAGCGCTCAAATTAGTTCAAAATGATGTCAAAGTACTGTCCAAATGACAACTAATTTTGATGGTTTACATGCTCATCATTTATGGAAACTTAATCCTGCTAATCAATCTATGCATTTTTATTATTACTTTTGGCTCTAGTTTTTGTATAGCCATTTCCATTACTAGTGTTTCTTTGCTTTGAAACTTGTGGATTAAGCGATGGGAGGGAATTTTTTGGAAGAAATATAAGGAGGTGTGGACTATTGTTGAATGGGGAAAGTTGGCCTTGTATGTAGAGGGGATGTAGGGTGTTAACCCCAAAAAGTCTTTGGAGTTAACCAATTCTTGGGTTGAAGGGACTGTAATTGTTGGTGGGATTTCTTTTATGGTGACCCCTGAGCCTATTGCAAACATTACGAGGCTTTCTCTAGAAAGGATTTTCATTCCTCAAAAGTAAAAAAATCCATTACTAGGATGACACGAAATAGCTCCTAAAAGAGGGTGAGAAGGTGAACAGGTTGCACAATGGTTTCAACCGCATGGACCTGCCTGGTGTTTGGAACACCATTGCTAAAATTCTCATGAGGTATGTCACTCTTGAAAGGACATTCCACCACTTCCATTCCAACCTTTTCCCTATGCTCAATCATCTTAGGTATGATATTAAGATGAATTTCCCCTTTTGGCCCATGTCTTCACTTGAGCAGCTTGTTAGAAATGTCCAAGCTAAATGCAAGAAATTACCCATTCACTAGGGCCTTATTTTGCACTTATGAAAGTTTCATTTTGTGTTGCTTCCCTCCCTTGCTACTGTGTGCAAGATCACCTTGACTGTCTTGACCACACCAACCCCCTTGGGTACCCCACACCTTCTATCACTATTAATGAAACAAATCCTACCATTTGAAAAAACACTCAGGCCTAGGGTAAAGCCCACATTAATGATAATAACCCCCCATCCCTATCAAACACACTCCTCTATCGGAGCCCACGCCCACACCCATTTCTTCTAGGTTGAATGATTTTGATAACTCTAATGATGATGATGATTCATGGAATCTAACCCCAGGTAACTCTCCTATTCACTCCTTAACTCAGGGCCATGACTTGAAGATTTCCAACACCCCTCCCATTTCTAACCCTAACCCACAAAATTCTCCCAAACTATGCATCAATCTGGAGTAACCTTGTATTGAACTTAGGTTGTTTTGCCTCCCTATCAAACCCCTAAGCAAAAAATTGAATGAAATTTTAGATACTATTAATGTTTTGAAGGATATTATGAAATGGCTCTTAGGTCAGTTGGTCACGACTAAAGAAAGAATCCAAATTTTGGAAGGCAAGGTTCTGGAACAACAGGTCTTATGGCCTAGAGAGTTGGAGAATAAGACACATTGGGACATGATTACTTCTTTGGATAGGTCTTTTAAGAGGTGGGAAAGGTGGGAAAAAGAGCTAGATGATCTTTGGGCCATCATTGGTATTGAGGAAGAAAAGAAAAATTTACTGATTGAGATTGATGCCATCCATTAGAACCAAGAAAAGACCATGCATTGCTTGAGGCTTATCATCGACTACACCAAAGAAACCATGAAGAATATTTCCCTCACCCTTCATGTTTTTTAGGATGAGTTAAGGAAGAGCCAAGGAAAGTGGCTTGAAGAAGGTGTGGATGATGGTCTCACGCAAAAGAAGGGAAAGAAGGTAGACACCTCAGCTTGTGATGGAACAACAAATACCTAGGCCATTCAATAGGGGCCTATGAATTTTGAAAAGAAGCTCTAATTCCTATCTTAGGAATGGAATGTGATCACTGGTCTCAAGTTATTGGGAGACCTATAGATTTCTAGTGGTTTTGTGCTGGTCCAAGATTCGTGGGTTTCTTTTTATTTATCTCCCTACTAGTTGAACTATTTAAGCTCTAGTTTTTGTTTACTCTTTTGGTTTTCTTATTGCTCGTGAATTCTTGGTTTCCCTCTATGTCTATTTTGTAATGGGTAGCAACCCTTCTAGTTTTAGAATATTTGTAGCTCTTGTATGATTTGATCTTAAATTTGATCTCTTCTTGTCCTTTTTTTATTTTTCTCTTAATCTACCATAAAATAATTGGGCATTGTTAGAAAATTTAGAATATTTTCTTCATGTTTCCTCTAAAATTAATTAGACAAATATGTCATTCATAATTCATTTATAAGTTGTTATCTTAATTACCATCACAAGGTGATCCCATGAATTTATTAAATAATAAATAAGTCTCATGGAATGATCCTCATCTTCCATTTTGAATCTATAAGAGTAAAACTAGGTCATTCTATTATTGAAAATATGCATGTTCCTAGCTACAAAACCATAATATTCTATCATGGAGGTATATAGCTATTTTTTAATGAAAATATTATCCACTAAATATTTGGTCAAATAAATTTCATGTGCTCATGGAAAGTCCTATTAGAGTGGCTTCATCATGTATATTTAATAATATTAAATTTTCTATAAGATTCAAATGATACATTTTATTTTGTATTGAGTATGTCTCACTATTTTGATCTCATTATGGCAAGTTTAGATCTAGAAACAAAATCTCATAGAAAATGATTAGATTTCATCTAAAATATATAAAATAAATATCTCTAAATCTCTAAATGTAGGAAACATTGAATAGAATAAGAAAAGGTAGATCTCTAATACATGTTGCATTTTTTAATAAGAAAGAGATCACTAAGTCCTAATAATATAGTTACAACCACAATAGTATTGTAGTCTATAAAATATACTAAGAAATATTATTTATCATTAAGTAGAGATAAAAATATGTCAAGAAAGATATAATGAAAGCTAGACACCTAGATCACTATATCGAAGAGAATGAGATTATGTGAAACAAGTGAAAGCATTACTATGTGAGTACATTTACAATCAATATAAAGGATGAAGAAAGTGAAATATGGAGACACCATTCATGCCACTCAAGACTATCAAGATTGTGAGTAAAAATTTCAAACTATGTCACCTTTTTGTTGGAAATTTATAGAGAATTTAAACAATTTTTTTCATCCTTAGATAACTTTAAAATATATTATATGGTGAAAAATTAATCAATTTTGAATAAATGTTCCATGAATAATTTTAAGAGAAAAATTTATTCAAAATTTCATAGTTTTGATGGGATGTCAACTTTTTTTCTATATCTTTTATAATTGAGAAAAATATACCATCTTGGAGGGTATTATCACCTCCAATTTACCATGTATAAACTACTTCCAATAAATTCTAATAATAATCTACTTCCAATATTTTTGTTTCAATCATATTTAAACTATCAATTATCCCAAATGAAACAAAAGTAGATTCTAAACTTTGAGATGTAAAAAATGGTATATTGAAAATTTAATGATATTAAACCTAGTTGGATAAATATGGATTTTAATTCAAATTTTTGATGAATTTTCAAAAAGAGGGTTTAAGTTGTTGTGCATATAAAGTTTTGAAAAAAAATTTGTTGTTGTTGAAATAGTACATATATATTCAACTTGGTTTTACTTTTAAAATTGAATATATAAATTTAATATTTTTGAGTGAAAAGGTTTCACTTGAAACTATTTGTGCTAGATATGTGTCAAGTAGTTTCAAGTGAAATAATTTCAACTAAAACCACTTTATTGGTCAAAATTCTGATATTGTTCTAAACTTTAATCCCTAAGTATGCATACCTAAGAAACCTAAAAATTATTTAAGAAAATATGTAATAAACCAATCAAAATAAATCTTTCCAAACAAAAGCTCATTGGAGGAAAAATAACAATTGCTTGGCTATCTCCTTTTCACATGAGAATGAAGATTCATTCTACTATTTACTTTGATAAACGCATATGTTTTTGTATTTTCATTTTGTTTCCTATAATTGAAATCTAGAAAGGAATCTCTTTGAGTTTTGCTACAAAAGATAAGCCACTAGATAGTTGTAATAAGTGCTTATGCTTTTCATAGAACGAGATTTGGAAACCATAAAAGAAGAAGATATATTTGAATTAGAGTGACAAAAATTCACACACACAAAGGATGCATTATAATCTTCTCCACTAGAAAAGTTAATAATGAAATGTTATGACTCAATTCCCTTCCACCATGTTGCCAACCATGAAGTAGAATGAGTAGTTAATGAGAAAGAAAATTTGTAACCAAATGTTTAATATAATTGCATGATCTTGATCTAAAGATAATCCCTTCATAATCAAATTATTTCTATATTCTATTAATAAATTTAGGGCACATTTCTTTGCATAACTTATCTTGAATAAATATAATTGAAAAAATTGATATAGATAAGGAGCTTAAATATGATAACCTAAAGAATTCGCAATTGAAAATTTCCAAGCATTCCTCTCTACAAACATGCAAAGGAATGTCTCGAAGCCTCGACCAAATTAAGGAATGAAGAGGGATTTTGTGGGTCGTTAAATTTTAAAATTAGAGTTTCATGATTATCATATTTAGAAATATGTTATCAAAAATTGTTGGCCTTTTTCTAACAATGCATCATTATCAAATTGATATTTATAGATGACAAAAGAAAAAAACATGTCTAACCAAAGGCTTCTAATGGAGAGACATGTATTCATAGTGTAGAAATTCTACTTTTTCATGATGTAGGCAAGCCAAATGGGAAAAATATAACTTGATATCAATCAATGGATTCATATTAATTCATCACAATAGGAAAATATCACAATCAATCCTACTAGGGAATAGATTTTAGTGTTCTTGTTACATGCATTATCATAAGAGGAACTCAATATTTGTGGCAAAGGATAAAAAACAACCCTAATATATAAAGATACATATATGTATCACCCAAAAGATCAGTAAACACATTCCATAAATTACTAGATGATATTTAACTAAAAGAATGAATGCTTTTAAATTCAACAGTCATGCATGGAAATCAAGATGGAAATATGCACTGATAGAGATTCCACATTTTTAAAATCTCAACTATCTCAGTATTAGAGTTAGTAGTTAAGATCTCAACTACCTAGTGTTGTTTTACAGAGTTGTAGTTAAGATAATCCAAAACTGAAACCTCCATTCACAAAAAAAAAACATTAATCCCATCTTAATTTAAGGTTAGGAACTACCCATAATTTCATCACAAACTTCTCTCAGGGCTTTCGGTTGAATGCATTTAGATTTTGTTACCTACAGCTTTTTCCAGTGATAGAGATTCCTTGTTTTGTAAGATCTCAACTACAATAAAGTGTTTCCTGTTAGTGTAGAGTTAGTACCTAAGATTTCAACTACCCAGTCTTGTTTTGCAGAGTTGTTAAAGATAATCCAAACCTGAAACCTCCACTAAAAAGAAAGAAAGAATACACATCAATCCCCATCTTCATTTAGGATAGAAACTAGCCAGATTTTCATCACAGAAAAAAACAAAAATGTCATTTATAACAAATACAAACCATTTTAAGTAAATCAATTTACAAATCTGAGACAACTCATTTTAAGATAATCCGTATCTTAATGCTTTCATTGTGAAGGTCAATATAGAAAGATAGCTCGTAAATCAAGTACCTGCCATGTTAATGTGGCGGACTCCCAGATTTGTCTTTTGGGAATGACAAGACCTAATTGACAGTTGCTTTAAGTTCAAACTTCCTGTAGAAGTATTGTACTGGGCGGTGAAAAGACCTTTTCACATGTCTGTTTAGAAAGTGCCGCACCTTCACTGAATGCCCTAAAATACGCTACAGCACATTAAATTCCGTGCACAAACACGATCCAATAATAGTCAATGAAATTAAATAATTTATCTGATGATAAGATTAGTTTTAAATTTAATTGTATAATTTATTCAATTGATGTTTCTATCATGTTCAGTGATTATTATTAGGAAGAGGATAGTCATGGATAATTGAGTGTGATTTAATTCATGATTGGAAAAAGATTTGAGATAGTCATGGATAATTGAGTATGATCTGACTCGTGATTGGAAAAAGATTTGAAAAAAATACACAATTAAAGTTAGAAGCAATCTTATCAATTCTACACGGATTATGGAAAACTGAGTCCAACTTTTTTATTACTTTGTTTTCATTAGAGTTTAAATTTCTATAACAAATTATAAATTGATAAGTAGGAGGTATTTTTCCACAGCGTGTCAAATTATGATATTGCTATCAGGATTCAACCGTGTAGTTTCGAGTCAATGAGTTTGACTCGAAACTACACGGTTGAATCCTGATAGCAATATCATAATAAATTATAAATTTTCAAATGCTGAGACTTTTAATAGTATTGATCTCTTTTCAAATGACATTATTTTAGTAAAATAAGGACAATCAAGCAATTCATTAGACGTTCAACACTAAAGTACTTGTCATCTCATATTATTTATTAAAATATATATATATATATATATATATATATATATATATATATATATATATATAAAAATACAAAAACCATTCAAAAGATTTAAACTTAATAAATAGTTTTAACTGTTACTTTTCAATAAAACTTGAAATCTTAATATGCATTCAGACCATTACCAATAATGATAGATTATTGAGAGTCCTCTAAAATTTGAATTGCAAAAAGATACATGGATAAATCCAAAAGTAATCTTATCAATAGTACATGGATTGCGGAAAACTCATGTCAAATTGTTTATTGTTTTACTTTTGTTAATGTTCAAATTTTTATAACAAATTTTATGTTTTCAAATGTCCATTCTTTTAAAGATACCGGTCTCTTTCAAAATGACATTATTTTGAATAATGGGAACATTTGAAAAAATTATAGGGTGCAAATTCATTGCTTTAATCTATAATACCCAATCTACATACCTAGGATAGAATTGATCAAACACCAATTTTTTCCTTTGAAATAACAACTACAATGATGAAGATGTTCAAACATGTCACATTTGCACAAAAATGTGCACACAAGTGTCATGTTGAAACCATAATAAAACAAGGAAAACAATAACATGAATGACTTCACCATTGCTACAAGCAAGGTGGCACCAATGGAGGACTTAACTATCGATGAGTGTGTTTGCACATTCATAACACAGATAAAATACAAAGTATTATATCTCTCTTGAAAGAAAATTTAACCTCAAAACTTCATAAAGAGAACCTCAAGGATTCGATAGTCAAGTCTTGACTTTGCCAAAATGACTTAGTGTCTTAGGACTAAAAAATTCCACATATTTCCATTAGCCTCTAGCCATTTATCAACTAGTCCTTGAAAAATTTCACTAGACTCAATTTCATGATCTAGATAAGTTTTTGAGGTTCTTGTAAAATCCATCATACCCGAGCAATCACACCCATGAAGTCCATTGAAATCCTTTTGACACCATCAGCCTAATAATACTCTATCGATGGAACTCCCATTACTACCCCACTAATAGCCCGATAAGGGAAGTCCATATCCTTACATCAACATAACATATTTCCATCGGGCTAACTTCCAAAGTAGTTCCCCTGATGGGCCGATAGAGAACAACAAAGATTATCACATCATTGCAGCTTGGGTGCATCAGTGGAACGAATGATGAAGGTTCCCTGATAGCCCAATATAACCATGAAGTATCAAGATATGACACTTATCGGTGAAGTTGGGATGTGTCAGGGTAGCGTTGTTTGTTGTCTTGCCGATAGACCGAAAGAATAACTCTCATTGGTGAAGAAGGTGGCCATCAATAGAAAAAAAATCAAAGTTCCAACGATATGGCAATGAATGATTACTATTAGTTGATGTGACATCCAAGAGCATCATCGGTATATTTAACATAAATGCTCTCCCTAATAACAAGACTAAAACAAGTGGTGTATTAGTGAGCCAGAACTGAAGTGAGTTGCACCACGAATTAATCATACGATTGAAAAAACTAGAAAGGTTATGATAAGGGAAGAAGTGGAAGGGGCAGAGCTTGGAGATTTTAAGCATTAAAAATAGGGGAAGCAAAAATTCACCTAAGTATTCCACTCTTAGCTAGAAAGCTACAATTTTTTCAGAATTAGCAATGGAAGAAAATGCAGAAAAACCTAAGGCCGAGAAACAAAAAACTGAAAAAAGGAATCTAAACCAAGACCTCATAGACTAGTGCCCGTGGTTAGGGCCACGGCCCAAAAGAATTTTTCAAACAAGTAAATTGTTAGACAAGCATAGGGGTATGGGGAATGTATGGATGCCACACCAGGGTTATGAGCTTTTTATGTATCATTACAAAAAACAATTCAAGTTTCAACCAATATGTAACCCATGGAGATTGAATTTAGGAAGACTTGTGGTGCAAAATGTGTTTGTCAATGTAGAATTGATGAAATCCCTGGCTAGTCAGTATAATCCTAAGAAGAGAACTATCTAATCACCAAATGGGGCCAATATGCTTGTTATTTCCCTGGACTTGATCTCTAATGTGTTTTAGTTAGAAGGTCCCATGAACTTGCCATTCACCATTAGAGACGTTTTGACAGAGTATCGTTGCATGGATACTAGTTACAAGAGATGGAAGCTACCTTTACATAGACTTAAGAATGAGCAAGGTCAACTCAAAAAATTTATGAGTAAAGAAAACCCTCCATTTCATATAGATTTGTTTGAAGAGTACTTCCAATATACCTACTACTCAACTGGTCAAGTCTTGGGAATTGAAGTTCCACCACTTATGTCTATTGCATTGATGTTTGTAGTAGCCAATATACAATGCAAAGATGCTAGGTCATTTGAGTATGTAAACTATTTGGAAAATGCCCTAAATCAAGGGATTGAAAGGATAAAAAAAACAACGATTCTATAGACTTACAACATTATTCCTTGTTGATGCATTTACTTTTGTATGAAGGTCATGTTAGAAATGTGTGGGGTAAAAAATTAAGAATCAAAGACATAGACAAAGATGTAAACTTCAAACTTGTGCAGATGTAGACTGCACTATGGGATAGTCGGTGTGATAGTTCACATTACTTATATTTTGACGAATAATTTGTTAAACCACTAATGAAGTTGCTAGGATATTCATATGATCACAATTTATCCCCTGAAGTATAGAGATTTTTGAGACCAAAGGAAAGTAACCGAAAGGGAAAAGTGAGTCACAATTGGGGAGATTTGTATGTCTTCTCCGATTGCATAGTAATAAGGGTTTATGGATTTGAAGGGGTTCCACATTTGTTACCCCAAGTGGTCCCTAATAGAGTTGCTTATTTGGAAATAGTACGACAACTAGCAAAGTCTGATACTAAACATCTCAAGAGTCGTAATAAGCATTCACTCATGCCCAACACTCTTTGTTTCAGAGATTTCACAGTATGTGCCATTAAAGGGTATGAAGAAATTGATGTGAAGCTAGCCCATTACAACCTTCCCCTTGGGTATGAAAGAGAGAAATTTGATGTAGAGGGATTTATTCATCAAGCAAGATTAACTGCTAATTTTTCAGGGTGTGAGCATTGGTTTGCACTTGATGATGTGATCAGGAATCGAGATGAAGCTTACACTGGTGAAAGAATAGCTTCCTATAATAGAGTTATGCTTGCAGATGAATGGAAGAGAAAGAATATCCTATCATATAAAGAATCATTTGTTGATATACCAGATCCCTTGGCTAGGATTGAGCAGCTTACTCCTCACATGGATAAAATAGTGAAAGATGTGCCCTCATATTTTTTGATACATCTCATATGACTTACACAGGAGTACAGGTTGAGGATGTTGAGCCTTTAGATAGAATACATTCACAACCCACTCTCAATGTGTATTTTTCCACTGACAGCGATGAAGGGGAGGAAGGTGATGAAGAAAGTGATGAAGAGAGTAATGAAGAGGAACAACCAGTGGAACAAATAAAAGCCCTTGTGATCACACAATATGAGCCCCCTTTGGAGCTTGTAAAATTTGAAACAATAGATGAGTTATCTGATGACATTAGGGTGAAGGTTGGTCATGAATTTATTTCTAATAATGATTTTGTTAAATTCCTGAATTCAAATTGTTTGTTTATGAGTATAAGGGGAAGAAAATAAGACAAAAGGAGCAAGAAATTACTCTTGAGAAGGAAGTTGTTGCCTTAGAATAATTGAAAAAAGAAGTTGACAGGGAGATGCAATCCATCACCCCTAAAAGAGGTAGAGAATTACTCCAAGAGGCTAGAGTATTACTACTGCCAGGATGGGACATGAACTCAACAATTGTGTTTGACAGTTTCAAAAAAAGAGGGGATACAACAATGACCCTAATAGAGCAGGCTAGTGATAAGATATATTCAAGGTCTAGATATAATCCAGATGAAGATACCTTGCTTATTTCATCATTATACCCTCATGAGAAGAGGTCGACAGTGATTGACAATCCTAATCAATTATTTGGACACCTTTTGGTCAAAAGAGTTGGGGACACTAATCCCTTAGAAACTACAGAGCTGAATGCCAATGTGCCAAAATTCACTAGGGCACAAATTGAAAAATTGTTCAAAGAGAATGAAAATTTGAAAAAGTAGTTATCACATCAAATGGAGAAGTCATCTCCCTCTTCTACTCTAGAATTGTATGCTCCATGGCTTGAGAAAGATAAAAGAGTGTTAGATGCATTAGCTGATGCAACTTATTGGAAAAATTCTCATTTGAAACCCCAAGAAAAGTGTAAAACATTGGGAAAGGAAATGAAAATCATTAAGTATAGTATTGTGTCTGAAATAATAAAGGAAATATTTAAGAGGATGATGAGTTGAGGATCAGTTGTTGCAGAGATATAACAGTTTTGTGGAGTCTCATTAATAGTATCATAGCAGACTCAAGGAGGATCTTAGTTGCTTTAATTTGGTTCCTGCACTCCATGATTATACATGGAATCTTCAAAAGGGGGATGATTGGAAGGTAGATTTTACAATTTTTCTAACCACTACATTAGAGGAGATTAATGACGAAGATATGGTCTTGCAAATTACTCAAAAGTAAATTGAGAAATTCATGTACATAGAGTATGATATGAAAGAATCCATATTCAATGCAAACACTCACACAAAACAAGGATACATTGATCATCTCTCAGCTTTCAATCTATTTATTAATTGAGTAGTGGATATTTTGGACACAACTGAACAACCATTAGAATCATCCGGTAATGATGTGGACCCTATCATACATTAAAATCTTTGAGCAGGTCTTAGATGACCATGGTCTTTTACTCGGAGATTAACTAATTGGTACACATGTTTATGATTGTGTTAGTTTCTTAAGTTATGTTAAGTTTTAAATCCTATTTTGTTATCAAAATTCATGTCTTTTGTTCTAAAGCTTGTTGCTTCTTGTATATATAAGAGAGGCCAAGACTGAAAGAAGGATATAGGAGAAGATAGTAGTAGAATAGGGATAATTAATGGATAGCAGAAAAACTCCATAATCTTTATATTTTGAAAGACTATGTTGCAAGCAATATTTTGAAGAAGTCAATGAAAGATCTTTGGTTTTGTGGTGTTATCTTGGTATCAATTTTTTTTTGAAGTTATTCAATTATCTGGTTGTCTCCGTTTTAATGCTTCTTTATTATATAAATTGGTATATCAAGTATATATTTAATTTATCAATGTACATTTGTTGTACTTGTGTGATATGATTAATTTGTTTCCCCAAAGGAATAAAAATCCTTCTAGTCAATCACAGTAATCTGGAAGTGTTATTTGGATTAGTAAGAAGAACCATATAATTAGGATTAGCAATCTATCGCCAATTTGGTGTTATCTGTGTTCTTGCATAATTTATTCAATTAGTTCTTTCAAGCAAAGATTAAAATCATTTTGATAAATTATAAACTTAACCTGGTTATGTCAGTTGGATAAGTAAGTAGAGTTTTTCAATCACTTTCCTACATGTTTATACAAGTTATAAACCAATATTAGTGTGCCAAATAGTTAGAGTTACTACCAAATATGAGTCACTTATCTTAGACTTTCATTTGACTCCATTTACCTAATGAGGCACTGGTGTTATCCATTTCATCATTTAGTTTTATCATTTTTTTTTTGAAACCTTACATCTGTTAACATAACATATTAATAAACTTCACCTTGATATTGCTTATACAGTTTATACCAAATTAGGTTTTATCTCTCCATTCCCAATTGACATTGTGGATAGATTGCTCAAGTAGGAAACTCATAGTTTAAGTCTACTTCATTTGCATAGGTACACAAACCTAGGTTTGGAAAATCCTAAAGAGAAGAAGGTTCAAATACACCAATTGGCCTTGTTTGTTAGCCTAAAACATACCAAGAGCTTAGCAACCTCTTGAGGTTTTCCAACCAATGTTTTTGAGAACTAACAGATTGGCAACTCTACTGGGGAACCAATTTTGAACTCAAGCCTTTCATCATAGAGTCATTCTAGAGTTAAAAGACTCTGCTGGGAACAAACTAAATCATTTTCCTACTTTCAAAAGGTAGGTGGTGACTCTGAAAATATTTTATGATAGATAAAATAAGCATTAGATTAGAAAGAATAGATGATAAACATCAGAGATACTTTATATCATCTGATATGAATGGAAGAAGATCGTTACACCAGGGTAGTCCAAAGAAGAACAATGGGATATGGATTGAAAAACATGGATTCCTACAAAAACAAACACAAGCAAGAATAATTCTAAGGAGAGATCTAGCTAAGCAAATGTTATAAATGAAGGAAATTCATCAGAACAAACTCTCAATGTATACAATAGCTTTGAGCCACTGCATAGGTTGGAAGATCACAAAATTAATCCATGTGGAGATCCCCACACTCCATTTGAACAAGAGAATAGTGACCATCCCACTTGTCACTTTGAAATAGACCAAGAAAAAATGTAGGAGTTCTATGCCCATAGAGAGGAGGGACAGAGTCAGAGGCAAGAGGAGCATGATTATGAAATGGACCATAGACAAGAAGAAGGGAACCAGTGTGGTCCCATGGATTAAACAACTTTTGTTGAAGATTTTCAACATATGACTGATCAAGAATTAGAAATACAAATGTAGTGGCAATAAAATTAGCTTGAAAGAAGATAGTGGATGATAAAAAGAAACATAGATTTGAGTCAACAACTGTCTCAACTAAACATTAATACATCAAAACCACCTAAGTATGTCCCCCCACGTAAACATGGTGGTAATATCAATCCACAAGGAGCATCTCGGAACATAAGAGCACCACAAAATGTAAATCAAAGACAACATTTTTAGTACAATATGCCATCTAAGAAATCCCTACATCCAAATACTACTAATGCTTCCTAGCACAATCCACCTCTAGGTCAACAATACCCCCCACAATATCAATAGCATGTCCCCCATCAAAATATGTACCCTCAACAACACTTCCAACAAAATTCCTATCATCAACCTCACTATGGGCACTGGTACTACCGTAATCCCCCACCCTTGAACTTGCCTCCACAAAATCCTACAAACCCATGTAGAAAATTTGACTTGATAGGGTATCAATTATACCCATACCCAATGGATAGTAATTGGAGAAATATGGTTCCCAAGTTCACTGGAAATAATGGTATATCAGTAGAAGAACATATCATAAATTTTAATACCTTTGTTCAAGATATTGGTATGGATTAAGAAGATGTGAATATGAGATTGTTCACGATGTCTCTAATAGAAGAAGTTAGAGATTAGTTCAATAATCTACTTGATGTTTCAATTAATTCTATATTAGACTTCCAAGATCAATTTCTAGAGAAATATAGAAATTAGTGTGCACCTAGGTTTTCCTTGCATGAACTGATAAGTATCTAGAAAAATCAGAATGTGTCATTTTATGACTTCAACCAAAGATGCTCCAAATTACATAATAAGATACCACCTGGGTCCAAATTGACAGACCCTACAACATTGAGATTTTACCTAAAAGCATTTGATCCAAAGATAGGATATGATCTTAGAAATAGGTGCCCTAAAAATCTAGTTGCAGCACAAAAAACAACGTTGACTATTGAAAACAATAGAAAGGCTACTAGGATGATTGGTAAAAAAGACAATCTCATGATTCCCCAAAATTTTAACAACCCTTAGAGTAGGAAGTAGAATACATACATAAATGAAAGACTAAGGTTGCATGATATGACATATAACAAAAATTAGAAGGATGGAAAGCCCATAATTAATAGGGCTAAGAGTAAGGAGACTCCTGATCCCTTAAAGAAGAAGGAAGCATACATGGTTAACAATAATCCTTGGTGTCAAGTTTGCAATTTTCCACATTCTCCTGACCATTGTGTGGTAGCCCAATCAATACAAGAAGAAGAAATACAAGTGGACAATGAGGAAGAGGATCATACAATATATTTAAATTCTCACACCCTCCATCCAATTGGGTAGGGATATTCATCTTTAGAAGAGGAAGGATATGAGTATGATGTTGATAACCAAAGATACAGTATTCATATGGAAGAACAACAAGTGTTTTCTGATTATGATGAAAGAAATGGCAAATTACATTCTCCTTATGCACCATCTCAGTCAAGTAAATACAAAGTAAGGAAACCAACTGATGAGGAGATCAAGGAATTAACCATTGTTGTAGTAGAACTGGAAAAAATCAAATATCGATTAAGAAATAGAATAATAAATTAAGATGAGGCTATTCCAAGAGGGACATTTTTGAAAGATAAAGGAGCAACACAGGGAGCACCAAAAAGGATAGAAAGTAAGCAACCTAATAAGAATGAACAAAAACATGTTCATAAAGAAGAAAACAAAGAGTTGCATAAAGACAAAGAAAAGTTTGATGAAACAAACAAAAGAGAAAAAGAGGAGAACAAAGGAGATCCATTGGAGCAAAAGAAGATAACCAAAATAGAAAATACATCTTTCAACTTCACAAAATCCTTGTCTCAGGTAAAATTGTTTGTGCCATTATTAGAAATGATGAAAATAAAAGAGTATAGGGACCATGCTATTCAATTGATATCTAATGGAAATGATAAAAGCACAAACTCTGAGAACAAGGGGACTACCAAGATAAGTAATAGCAAGTAGGAAAAGGTAAAGGTTCCTAAGGTTTTTCTTGGTGATGCATTGATGAATCCTCCACAAGTTGATCCATTCTTTACTACATTACTCATAAATGATAAGTTGGTAAGAAATTGTATGATAGATTCAGGTGCTGCTATTAACATGACACCAATAGGAGTCATGAAACAACTTGGAATGTGGGTAGACACTACTAGTTGAAAATGCTATGCTATGGATAGTAGGAATGTCCCAGTGATAGGAATTATGAAAGATGTAGAGGTGAAATTGGCTGCTTATCCATAGGTAGTATATAATATTGATAGAACTGTAATTGACACACCCCCTCACTTTGGAATGCTCTTATCAAGATAATGGACTATAGCAGTTGCAGGAAATGTGTAATTTGACTCATCTTATGCCACAATACCAATCAATGGAGAAGAGTTCAAGTTATATAGAGATCCAAGGATGAATCAGATTGTGGATTATCTTGCTCAAGATCAACTAAACTATTTTTGTGATATAGATTTTGGAAGTTTCAAAATAGACCCTTGCTAGCCTGAACTAGTGAATACTGACCTAATTGATAAGCATGTTTCCAAGAATCGACATGGTATATGGAAGATGTATTTTGATGGAGCATGTAGTCAGGAAGGCAATGGAGCAGGGGACGTTTTTATTTCACCTAAAGGTATCACATTCAAGTATTCATTATTGTTGACTTTTGAATGTACAAATAATATAGCAAAGTATGAATCCCTGCTAATTGGTTTGAATATGGTTGTCAAACACAAGATCAAATTGCTAATTGTTCTTGGAGACTCTGAGTTGATCATTTCACAAGTCAGGTTGAAATATGTTGAAAAAAACAAAAGGTTAAAATATTATAGAAATGTTGTGTGGGACACAATTGAATTATTTAATTATTTTTCTATTGAATGTATAGATAGGTCCAAGAACTTGATGGCATATTTCTTAGCCAGTGTAGCTCTAAGAAGAGATGATATCACCTTGGCTGGAGTATCTCAAGTTGAATTTAAAACAAGACCTGCTATCCCTAATAATATCTACAGTTGGCAAGTTTTCAATGATGACACTGATCTCATGAAGTTTCTCCATTGCATAGACTAGCATGAAGCCAAGGAGATAGACTTTAATACTTTTGTGAAAGAAGTAGATGGAAAAAAAACTATGTTTGGAAAATAAGTTGTGCAACTCAAAACCAACAAACTTCCTATAGGACTTGTGGCACTAGAAAGGGTATTTTATGGAAATGATCATGCTCTCATGAAGCAAACACTAGTTAAGAGAGAAGATGTTGAAGAAGTCAACCTGGGGATTGAATTGGCACTGAAAAGGGTATATATTAGAAAGAAAATAAGTCCAACAATTAGAAAAATGAAAATTGCATTGTTAATAAAATACAAGCATGTTTTTGCATGGTATTATGAGGATCTTAAAGCATCCAGAGAAGATTTGTTTTAGCATGAGATTCCACTGAAACTAGATGCATAACCATTCAGGCAAAAACAAAGACACATCAATCCAACTTTGGAGCCTAAAATGAATGAAGAACTTATGAAGCTTAGGGAAGGAGGAATTATCAAGCCAATTAGATATTCATCCTAGGTCTCCAATCTAGTACCATTCAGAAAGAAAAATGGAGATATAAGGATTTGTGTAAACTTCTAGAACTTGAATGTATCTTCTCTCAAAGACAATTATCTGCTTCCAAACATGGAGGCTATGCTACAAAGGGTCACAGGATGTGAGTTACTATCCATGATGGATGGATTTTCTAGCTATAATAAAGTGAAAGTTAAAGAATCAAAACAATACAAGACAACTTTCACTACACCATGGGGAACATATGTTTATGTTAGGATGTCATTCAGACTCACAAATGTTGGTGCAACATTCCAAAGAGCCATGGATGTTGCTTTTTCTGACCTTATCAATGTAATAATGGTATTATACCAAGATGATTTAACTACATACTCCAAAAAGGGAGAGGATCATGTTGCTCACCTTGAAAAAATATTTTTGAAAGCATTGGAGTATGGCATCTCACTTAATCCTAAAAAGTGTTAGTTTGCAATAATAGAGGGAAAGTTACTAGAGCATATAATCTCTAAGGAGGGAGTAAGAATTGATCTTGAAAGAGTGGAGGCCATTGACAAGATACCTATCCCCAAGACAGTTAAGGCTATTCAATCCTTTTTTGGAAAAATCAATTTTGTGAGAAGATTCATATCAAATTTTGCTGAGATAGTAAAACCAATATCAAAGATGCTAAAGAAAGGTACAAAAAATGATTGGACTACTGAGGCTATAGATGTGTTCATATCCATAAAGAGAGCAACCAAAGAAGCTCCTATATTGAAATCTCCATATTTCAACAAACTTTTCTAGATCTTCTCATTCACATCCTATCATGCAGTTGCTGCAGTAATGCTTCAAAAGAATGATGAAGGGTATGCACAACCCATTTCCTTCTTTAGAAAGTCCCTCAAAAATGCAGAATTGAAGAATGATATTGTTGAAAAACAAGCCTATGCATTGGTATGAGTTGTCAAGGAATTTAGATCATATCTAGTAGTGGAAAAAGTAATAGATTATGTTCCTAACGCTACAGTGAAGGACGTGTTCATACAAAGTGAGACAATAGGATGTAGGTGCAAATGGATAAATAAGATCTAGGATTTTGATATTGAGTTTCAAATCACTATGCTTGTAAGGGTTCAATGACTAACCAAATTGATGGTTGAAACAAATTTGGAAGTTTCCCAAGTATGTAATGTCAATGACGAAGAAGATATGGTCACTAGTATAGAAAACACTTCATGGTATACTGATAATGAATATTACCTAAAATATTTAAAATGTTTGAAAGGGTTTAATGACAACAGAAAAAGGACACTCAAGTTGCAAGCCTCAAAATATGTATTCATGGAGGGAGACCTCTATTGGACGAATAAGGATGGTGTCCTATTTTTGTGCTTAGATGAACATCAATCAAGACATGTCTTGAAGGAGATGCATGAAGGAGTATGTGGGGGACATTTCTCAGCAAAAACTACTGCTCATGAGATATTAAGGGTAGGGTACTATTGGCCTAAAGTTTTCAACAATGCACATGACTATACTAGGAAGTGTGTGGCATGCCAAAAAAATTCAAGAAAATTGAAGTATCAAGGAGCAATTGAAGCCCCATTCCATCAATGGGGAATTGATTTCATAGGGGAAATTACAAAAAAATCTAGTGGAGGACACAAATGGATATTGGTAGCCACGGATTATTTCTCAAAATGGGTGGAAGCCATACCCACCAAGTAGGCAACTAGTAGGGTTGTGGTCAATTTCTTATCAGAGAAAATCATCACAAGATTTGGGTTCCAAACAAGGATTATAACTAATAATGGAATGTGTTTTAGATCTTATGAGATCAAGGATTTTTGTTAGTCTTATGGAATTATCATCTCATATGCTTCACCTTATCATCCACAAGAAAATGGGAAAGTTGAATCTAGTAACAAAAGTATTTTGAAGATCATAAAGAGCATGTTGAATAATAACAAGAAGGCCTAGGATTCCAAATTAAATTCAGCCTTGTGGGCAGACAGTATTATTGTGAAGAAGGCTATTGGAAAGTCTCCCTTTGAACTTGTATATGGGACTCAGGCTAGGCTCTAATTGTACATAATATGCTACTAGTAAGTAGGTTAGTTTTGTAGGAGGACTTAGACATCCCTGAACCTATGGAGGAGAGAATGGAAGAGTTGATAGAACTTGATGAAATTAGAAATCAAGCACAACAACATAATATGAAGAAACAACTACATATAAAGTACTTGTATGATAAATAGGCCAAAAATAGAAAGTTTGAAGTTGGTGGCATGGTTCTCATATGGAATGCCAGGAGCCAAAATAAGGGAAAGTATGGGAAGTTTGAAGCCTTATGATTAGGACCCTTTGTTATTGTGGGAAAGGGAGGTGAGGATTGATATTATCTTCATAACATGTTAGGTGAAGAACAATAATTGCCAATACATGGGAAATTTCTAAAGAACTTCTTTTCTTGAAGAACACTAGAGGATTAAGGATTGCTAGTGCATGAAAAATTCTTGACAAACCTTTTAAAGTAATATTTTTCCATGCATAGTAGTCTAGGTGAAGGTCAGGAATTCAAGTGCATGGAAAATACCTAAAATACCTTCTAAACCTTACAAATTTCCATGCATATTAGTTTTTAGGTTCAAATCATATTCCATCTTCATCCATGGTCTACTCCCCAAAGATTTTATGGACTCTTGCAATGATTTCACAATCATTCATCCCCAGATGGAGCCACTGTTAGGACTAAAAAATTCCACATATTTCCATCAGCCTCTATCCATTTATCACCTAGTCCTTACAAAATTTCACTATACTCAGTTTCATGATCTAGATAAGTTTATGAGGTTTGTGTAAAATCCATTATCCCAAGCAATCACACCAATGAAGTCCATCAAAATCCTTTTGACACCATCGGCTTAATAATACTCTATTAATGGAACTCCCAAAAACTACCCCATCGATAGCCTAATAAGGGCAGTCCATATCTTTACATCAGTGTAACATATTTCCATCAGGCTAACTTCCAAAGTAGTTCCCTCAATGGGTTGATAGGAAACAATAGAGATTATCACATTGCCACAGCTTGGGTGCATCGACAAAATCAATGATGAACGTTCCTCGATAGCATGATATAAACACATAGTATCAAGATGTAACACTTATTGATGAAGTTGGTATGTGTTGAGTAGCATTGTTTGATGTCTTTCTGATAGACTGAACGAATAACTCTCATTGGTGAAGAAGCTAGCCATTGGTGGAAAACAAATCAAAGTTCCAACGATATGGTGATGAATGATTACTATTTGTTGATGTGACGTCCAAGAACATCATTAGGATATATAACATAAATGCTCTCCCTGATGACAAGACTGAAACAAGTGGTGTATTAATGAGCTAGAATTGAAGTGAATTGCACCAAGAATTAATCATACAATTGGAAAAACCAGAAAGGTTATGCTAAGGGCTGAAGTAGAAGGGGTAGAGCTCAGAGATTTTAAGCAATAAAACTAGGGGAAGTGAGAATTCATGTAAGTACTCCACTCTCAGCTAGAAAGTTACAATTTTTTCAGAATTAGCAATGGAAGAAAATGCAGAAAAACCTAAGGAAAAGAAACAGAAAACTAGAAAAAAGGAATCTAAACTAGGACCTGATAGACCAATGTCCTAGGTTAGGGCCACAACCCAGAAGAATTGTTCAAACAAGTAAATTTTAGACAAGCATAGGGGTCTGGGTGATGTCTGGATGCCACACCGAGGTTATGAGATTATTTATGTATCATTACACAAAGTAATTTAGGTTTCAACCAGTATGTAACACATGGATATTGAATTTAGGAAAACCTGTGGTGCCAAACATGTTTGTCAACATAGAATTGATGAGAGCCCTGGCTAGGCGGTATAATCCTAAGAATAGAGCTATCCAATCACCAAATGGGGTCAATATGCTTGTTATTTCACAGGAGCTTATCTCTAATGTGTTTTAGTTAGAAGGTCCCATGAACTTTCCATTCACCATTAGAGACTTTTTGATAGAGTATCGTTACATGGATACTAGTTACAAGAGATGGAAGCTACCTTTACAAAGACTTAAGAATGAGCAAGGTCAACTTAGGAAATTTATGAGTAATGAAAACCCTCCATTTCATATAGATTTATTTGAAGAGTACTTCTAATATACCTACTACTTAGCTGGTCAAGTCTTGGGAATTGAGGTTCCACCACTTCTGTCTATTGCACTGATGGTTGTAGCAAATGATATACATAGAAAAGATGTTAGGTCATTTGACTATGCAAACTATTTGGTGAATGCCTTAAATCAAGGGCTAGGAAGGATTAAAAACAACAATGATTGTATAGATTTCAAACATTATTCCTTGTTAATGCATTTACTTTTGTATGAAGATCATGTTAGAAATGTGTGGGGTAAAGAATTAAGAATCAAAGACACAGACAAAGATGGAAACTTCAAACCTATGTAGATGTGGACTGCACTATGGGATAGTCAGTGTGATAGGTAACATTACATATATTTTGAAGAATATTTTGTTAAACCACTAATGAAGTTGTTAGGCTATTCAGATGATCACAATTTATCCCCTAAAGTACATAGATTTTTGAGACCAAAGTTGAGTAACCTAAAGGGAAAATTGAATCACAATTGAGTAGATTGGTATGCCTTCTTCAATTGTGTAGTAATAAGGGTTTATGGATTTGAAGGGGTTCCACATTTGTTACCCCGAGTGGTCCCTAATAGAGTTCCTTATTTGGAAATAGTATGGCAAATAGCAAAGTCTGATACTAAACATCGCACGAGTCATAATAAGAAATCACTCATGCCCAACACTCTTTGTTTTAGAGATTTCACAGTATGTGCCATTGAAGGGTATGAATAAATTGATGTGAAGCTAGCCCATTACAACCTTCCCCTTGGGTATGAAAGAGAGAAATTTGATGTAGAGGGATTTATTCATATCAAGCAAGATTAACTCAAAATTTGTCAAGATATGAGCATTTGTTTACACTTGATGATGTGATTAGGAACCGAGATGAAGCTTCCACTGGTGAAATAATGGCTTCCTATAATAGAGTTATGCTTGTAGAGGAATGGAAGAGAAAGAATATCCGATCATATAAAGAAGCATTTGCTGATATACATGATCCCTTGGATAGGATTGAGCAACTTATTGCTCACATGGATGAAATAGTGAAAGATGTTCCCTCATATGTTTATGATACATCTCCTACGACTTACAAAGAAGCATAGGCTGAGGATGTGGAGCCTTTAGATCTCATACCTTCACAATCCACTCCTGATATGTGTTTTTCCACTGATAGTAGTGAAGGGTAGGAAGGTAATGAATAAAGTGATGAAGAGAGTAATGAAAAGGAACAACTAGTGGAATAGATAAAAGCCCCTATGATCACACAATATGATCCCCCTCCGGAGCTTGGAAAATTTGAAAAATTAGATGAGTTATTTGATGACATTAGGGTCAAGGTTGGTCATGAATTCATTTCTGATAATGATTTTGTTAAAACTCATGAATTCAAATCATTTGTTTATGAGTATAAGGGAAGGAAAATAAGACAACTTAGAAAGGCATTACTCTTGAGAAGGAAGTTTCTACCTTAGAATAATTGAAAAAAGAAGTTGACAGGGAGATACAATCCATCACCCCTAAAAGAGGTAGAGAATTACTTAAAGAGGTTGGGGTATTATTGCTATCAGGATTGGACATGAGCTAAAAAATTGTGTTTGATAGTTTTAGAAAAAGAGGGCATACAACAATGACCCTAATAGAGGAGGCAAGTGATAAGATATATTCGGAGTCTGGATATAATCCAAATGAATATACCTTTCTTATTTGGTCATTATACCCTCATGAGAAGAGGTTGAGAATGATTGACAATCCTAATCAAGTATTTGGACACCTTTTGGTCAAAAGAGTTGGGGACACTAATCCCTTAGAAACTATAGAGTTGAATGCCAACGTGGAAAACATCACTAGAGATCAACTGGAAAAATTGGTCAAAGAGAATGACAAATTGAAAAAGAATTTATCACATCAAATGGAGAAGTCATCATCCTCTTCTTCTCCAGAATTGTATGCCCCATTGCTCAAAAAAAGATAAAAGAGTGTTAGATGCATTAACTGATGCAACTTATTGGAAAAAAATCTCTTTTGAAAGCCCAAGAAAAGTGTAAGACATTGGAAAAGGAAATGAAAGTCATTAAGTACAGTATTGTTTCCGAAATAATAAAGGAAAGATTTAATAGGATGATGAAGTGAGCTAATGATTATTAGAAAGTGTTCAATGAAGTACAATCATCAACAAAAGAGAATATTCAATTATAGAGAAGGATGATTGATAAGAAGAAGGAACTCATGGATAGACAGATTCTAAAGGATCAGTTGTTGTAGAGATATAACAGTATGGTGGAGTCTCATAATTAGTTTCATAGCAGACTCAAGCAGGATCTTAGTTGCTTTAATTTGGTTCCTACACTCCATGATGATACAAGAAATATTCAAAAGGGGGATGATTGGAAGGAATATTTTACAGTATTTCTAACCACTACATTAGTGAAGATTAATGATGAAGATATGGTCTTGTAGAATACTTAAATAAGAAAATTGAGAAATTCATGCACATAGACTATGATATATGAAAGAAGTCATATCCAATGCAGACACTCACACAGAACAAGGATACATTGATCATCTCTCGACTTTCAATCTATTTATTAATTGGGTAGTGGATATTTTAAATATAACTGAACAACCATCAAAATCAATTGGTGCTAATGATGTGGACCCTGTCATACAGTAAAAGCTTTGGAAAGGTCTTAGATGACCACATGCTTTTACTCAGAGATTAACGCATTAGTACACATGTTTATGATTGTGTTTGTTTCTTAAGTTATGTTTAGTTTAAAATCTCGTTTTCTTATCAAAAGTTGGTTTTTCATATATATAAGAGAGACCAAGACCAAAAGAAGGATATAGGAGAAGATAGTAGTAGAATAGGGATAATTAATGGATAGTAGAAAAGCTCCATAATCTTTATATTTTGAAAGACTATATTGCAAGCAATATTTTGAAGAAGTTAATGAAATATCTCTGATTTTGTGGCATTACCTTGGTATCAATCATTAGTTGAATTTATTTAATTATTTGGTTGTCTCTATTTTAATGCTTCTTTATTATTTAAATTGGTATAACAATTATATATTCAATTTATCAATGCACATTTGTTGTACTTGTGTGATATGATTAATTTGTTTCCCCAATGGAATTAAAATCCTTCTAGTCAATCACAATAATCTAGAAGTGTTATTTGGATCAGTAAGAAGAACCATACAATTAGGATTGTCAATCTATCTCAAATTTGGTGTTATTTGTGTTCTTGCATAATTTATTCAATTGGTTCTTTCAAGAAAATATTAAAATCCTTTTGATAAATTATAAGTAACCTGGTTATGTCAATTTGATTAGTAAGTAGAGTTTTTCAATCACTTGCCTGCACATTTATACAAGTTATAAACCAAATACGAGTCACTTATATTAGACTTTCATTTGACTCCATTTACCCAACAAGGCACTGGTCTTATCCATTTCATCATTTACTTTTATCAAATTTGTTTTTGAAACCTTACATCTATTAATATAAAATATTAATAAACTTCACCATGATATTGCTTATACAATTTATACCAAATTAAATTTGCATCTCTCTGCTCCCAATTGCCATTGTGGATAGATTGCTCAAGTAGGAAACTCATAGTTTAAGTCTACTTCATTTCCATAGGTACACCTGCCTAGGTCTGGCAGAGCGTAAAGGGAAGAAGGTTCAAATACACCAATTGGCCTTGTTTGTTAGCCTAAAATGTACCAAGAGCTTGGAAACCTCTTGAGGTTTTCCAACCAATATTTTTGAGAACTAACACAATGGATAATGATTTGTTGATTTACAAGGGGATTTACAACTATTTTTTCTAAAACTCTAGATAACAAGGGTTTGTGAGATCTAAAAAATGGTATTGTAGGAGTTTATAGTGAACTCAATAGCTAAAGATCACTTACAAGACTACATAACTTCCACAAGAGAGAAATATCAAAAATATCATGCTATGATTAAGGATGCAAGAATATCAAAATGAATATGACAATGTACATATGAAGCCTACTTATACATGTAAGGTAAGAGATAGGATTAGACAAGATCATGAAAAGTGTCTTAATCCTATCATTTGAGACAATTAAGTCATAACAACCTAGGACACAAGCATTAAATACATGGAAACTAGATAAGATAACTAAACTAATGCTTAACTAGAAATATTCCTTCCTAGGACCTAAGTTTACATAACATGTAAATAGGACCTAGATTGTAAAACACCTATTTACACCAACAACCCCCCATAATTAGAAATTGGGGAGTACTTATGAATATGATACAGTGATAGGTCTTAGCTATGAGGATATGTTAGGTACCCACATACAAATACAAATTCAATCTCTCATAAACATAGAAAAGGAGAAAACTTAGTGGGATAAAACTCCTCCCAAAAAGAGAGAAAGATACATAATTATTTTCATCAAAAATGAGAGGGGAAAACCGCATTCAAGGAAAAAGATCCCCAATAAGAGAGATGAAAAAGATACCATTCAGCTTACTCAATGAAAATATCTATCAAAAATCTAATCAATATGCCTCCATACAAAGGATGACAAGAGAGATCATTCATCCCCCCATAATGAGATAACCTGTTGCAAAGAAGCACTATAAGCACTCTTGTGGAGTAACACTTCAATCCTTAATTAGGAAAGAAAAGGAAACACAATTCTAATGCTAGAAACCACATTAGAGTCACTCAAGGACTCAAGTTAGAATCATGATAAAGCAACAATAAACCCAATGCAAAGGAACACTAGAACACTCTCAAACTAGCACAACCCTAAAATATATGATGTAACAATTGATTGACAAATGTTAAAACTGAAATAAAGTGTTAAGATCAATATTGCACCCTCCCAACTATCAATATATCCAAGTAATATCTAGGAAACCCATCAAGGAATTAGTGAAATAATGATATACCTATGATAGATAAATGAAAATGCATAGATGGAAATATAGGGCTCCTCAATACCTTTCTAATGTCATATGAATCGCAAAAATCTATCATAGAAAAAATTTATGAGCTCAAAATCCAAAAAATAATATATGATTTCAACCAACAATAAATGCCACCAAATAGAAAAATTCTAAAAAATCACCTGTACCACTGGAAAATTCATAGTGTTGGATCTTTGAAAATATTTTTTTTCAAAAATTTCTCCTTTGTATCAAAAGTTATCACAAAATGAAAAAAGGCCATAATGAGGACATATACAAACTAACTAGGCATCAAAATTTAGCCTGTAAGGGCTATCAGATGTTCCACGATGTGACCACAAGCATTGTGATTTGGAAAAGAATCCTACCACCTATGCAAGCAGTGAGGTGGTGGGTCACTGGTGGTGTGGGATTGTGGTGGCTACATGCGCTACCCAGTGTAGGCCCTTGAGTTTTTGCTGGTAGTTGAAACATATCATGTAAGAGTTTTTAGTGAACTCCTCAACACCCCAAGATCACCTACAAGGGAAAATAACTTCCACAAGAGAAAAATGGAAGAAATATCATGGCATGATTAAGGATAAAAGAATTAAAAAATGAATATGACAATGTGCATATAGAAGATTTCTTATATAGGAAAGGTGAGAGATAGGATTATAAAGGATCATGACAAGTGTTTTAATCCTATCACATGAGACAATTATATCATAACTATCTAGGAAACAAGCAATAAATAAATGCCAACTAGATATGATATAGGTAACAACTAATGCTTAACTAGAAAGATTTATTCCTAGGAATTAAGTGGAATTAACATGTAAATAGGAACTAGATAGGTAAAACACCTATTTAAACCTACAATCATGAAATCCTAACTCTCTTTTTAGATGAAATCTAAAAATATTTTTTATCTCTAATATGGCAACTTTCTATGATGTTGTTCTTCCTAAACTAACTCAATTTTTTTTGGAATAGAATGCAAAAGTAAGGGGGAGAAGAAACTAAATCTAAAAACCTAAGGATATTGACAATAATGGTTGATGTTGTAGATAGAAAGGTCCATCATAAAACTAATCCTTGCTTAATTAGAGCTAAATTCACAAAGTTGCAAGAATAGTGTAATATTCAAAGGAAACTTGAAATATTTTTAGATTACTAAAAATATGAATATACCCAATTTTAGTGCAATATAAATGAACATTCACAATTGAACTTATAAAAAATAAAGAGCTCAGACTAACCATGCAATGTTACCTACAATCAAAAACCCACAAATGGTATGAGCCAAAGATTGAGATATCTTCACACTAAACACCATCGTTATAACTAAAATTGAGCTTTGAAGAAAAGAAACCATGCATACATTAAAAATAACAAGTAGAACACTTTACTTCAATTCCTTGCTTGTATTAATCTCAAAATACAAAGTACAATAATTCTTGTTGAACCACCCTTTACAATGAGAGAAAGCTTCCTTTTATAAGGAAGGCTTACAAAATCAATGCTAGAGATCATCTCATCACTAATGGACTAAATTACATTTACATTTAATAATTGAAAAGTGAATTAAAATTTTGTAAAAAATTCCATATACCCCTAACTATTTTTGGTTACAAATGTACCTAGGAAAATGTAAAATACATTATAATCCTTTCATTAAATACACCCTTTTAAAAAATCCCTAAAATTTTGGAGGAACAATTTCCAAGAAAGATATTACAGCTAACATTATCTATAGGAATTGATCTTCAATTATACTTATTCTTGCATCCTTTTCCTTCATTAAAAAGGAAAAAAAATGTCAATGTTGTTGTAACCTCTTTGTTGGGAAGACTTGGAGAAGCATGAACCTTATATTGTAGTGCCTCGTACATGATGCAAAGGAATCATAGGAGAATCAACTATCAACATCATCAAAAATATTTATAGTTCTATATTTCATTTTTGGGGTTTTTTTGTTGTGTTCTATCATCTCACACCATTGGCAACACATGGTGTGGTCAGATTAGCAGGAAACTAGCTTTTGTCAATTGTCAGTTTTGGCACATGGAAGACAACCTTCATGAAAACAACTGTTTGGGAGGACTAGTGAAGTCGCATAGAAAATACTTATATAGGAATATTTGTGGAAGCATTCCTAAATTATTGATGGAGGTTTTGAAGACAAGCATTTTCTAGATTTTCATATTTAATGGTTTTCTTAGTTGTGCTAGCAGATTGGAAAATATTTAAATTTTCAATTTCTTTAGCACTTGAGGCCAAACAATTTGGTAAAGGTATTAAGAATGTTGATACACTTATCCCTGTCTATTTTGGTGAGGTTTTTAGCTCTCAATGAAAAATTATGGTTGAAGTCAATTTTCTACCTCATTGATAAATTATTCCACTGCACTATTTGGTATAGTCTACATAATTGCTTCTTTCAATGATACATTTATCAAAATCCAAGTCCAAGAATGGAAGGATATGATCATTCACTAGTATTACCTTGATGGCATAATATTCCTTGTCTAAAAATATTAATCTTTATAATAGATATAATCATATATTTTTAGTCCACATAGATAATATTTGAAAAACATTAAAGATTTTAGAATATTTTTTTTGGCCAATAGAACTAGATGATGGGTTGTGACCTTATATAGAATAGGGGGTCTATTGTTAATACATATTATATTCCAATGCCCAATGGCAAAGTATCACAAGAGAAAAGGCCAACATAAAAGTGGTACAACATTTTATAGATGAAAGATACCAATGGTTGTGACTAGCATGAGGTAACAAAAGGTTGCTAAGAAGAGAAAGAGGAATGCATGGAAATTCAAGAATTGAAATAAAATCAAAAGTTGGATGATGGTACAAAGTTAAGGGAGAAGTGAGGGGTTTCAAAAAATTAAGAGGGGCACCTAAAAGGAGGAATGCCACACAGAAAAAGGTGGAGATAATATGCCAAATAATGAAGTTCATGGAAGATTGGAGGTAAAATAATACAAAATAGGATAGATAGTTGAATGTGAGTGATGCCATTATAAGAAGTGAGGATGCCAAATAGAGTGAAGAATGTGAATGAATAATAAGGTATAGAAGAAAATTGTGAGCATGAATTGTACAGAGAAGAAGCAACGCAAGGTTTAATGGAAGAAGAGGGCGAGATCAAGAGTTGTATCATTTTGTTTTGGAAATTAAAAGTGTAGATTAAAGTATGATATAAAGAAAGGAGTTGAGGCGTGTATGCATAATGTAACTATCATTGGTGGGATGAATTGAAATAATAATAAATAAATAAAGTTGCAAGAATAGATGTATATAGGTGTGCTATGAAGAGAATTCATAATGGAAATAAATGAACATTGCATTGTACACAAAAAAAATGGAATCACACCATTCCAAAAGATGAAGATATAAAATTTTACTGAACTCAAGAGGTCATGTGGTAGAATGGAGAATTCAAGGTAAGAGTGTCTTAGAGTTTGAATGTTGTGGAGCTGTGTAGCAGGAAAAAGAATAGTTGAAGAGGGAAAGGAAATATATAATATCCATACCTATGAGAGAGGCCATTAAGGGAAATTATTTGTAATTATTGATTTGTGTATTTTGTTTTTGAAAGATGGAAATTTTTTGTTGACTATGGTCTAGGACATAGAACAACAATCTTCTACATTCTCATTCAAGGAAACCCTAGAGATATCAATCCAAGGATGAGGTGGAGGAAATAGAATTTGCAATAGTGTTTCCTAAGGTATGATTAGAGACTAAAGAGGGGTTAAGACAAGTAATATGCAAGATTTAATGACAAAAACTAATGATATGCAAAACTCAAATGAATGACCTAGAAATGGATGCAAAACATAATAGAAAGCTAACAAACTATAGATGTGCACTTGAAAACCTACAGGAGATTTAATGAAGATCTCAACTGCTAAAAACATTGAAAGGAATGTAGACTAGGACTCATATGCCCATCTAGGAAATTTAGTCTTAGATTAGGGTTTTTGGGCAGGAATAGAAATCTAGAAGAGATATGTTCAAAACACCTAAAATTTGTAAACTTCACTATACTGAGACCCATATGCCAGACGTGGCATATCAGTCCAGTTTGGATTTCTCAAAGAATCAAGATTTTGATCTACTCTTCAATCTCTTCTTAATCTTCTCAACTTGATTTCCTAATCTAGAGTGTTGAATTTTGATTTGTAGATGTATCCTAATGATCTCCTAAACAAGGTAACAACTTGGACAACTTTGAACACTTTGACAACTTTCTCCAAACTTTCTCTTTAATATGTCTTCAACCTAGATCTACAAATCACACACTAAAGAGAGGGGAAAATGATGTTTTATTAGTAGAAAGGGGTTTTCCTTGGTCAAACCCCATTTTGATAATCAAACCTTCTAATGAAATCAAATGAAAAGGAGGAATGATGAATGAACAAAATGTAATGTTGCAACTCACAAAATCCTAGCAATAAAGTGTTACAAACATGTATGAAATGGCTCCAATGGATGTAGATCTTGATTCTTGCTTGAATCTGATAGATGTTGGATTGAACACTTGTTTGAATCATGAAACTCTATAACACAAGTGTTAGCTCAAAAAAAACATGACACATGATGACTTTAACATAATGCTTGATACTTGAATAATGCTCCAAAACACATGATAATCAGCCATTGAGGGCTCTTGTAAACCCTTGAATGCTCTTGTAATAACCATTTTTTTGTTAGGAATGCTCTCATGAAAGTCTTAGGTTGTTAGATGAAAAATGAGTGAAATAACCTTGTATTTATACTTTTTTATGACAAATTTATTGAAATTACAAAACTACAAGCCAACATCAGATCTAGGAGAATAAAATCCTACCAATAATTTGAATTAAGTTTGATTTTTAGGCTACACAAGACTCATACACCAAAAGTGGCGTATGAGTCCCATTAGGCTTAGCTATGGGACACATTTTTCAAGAATGCTAAGACTCATGTAAAATCAAGATTGAGGCACCAAAAGTTAGGTGAGAAACTAAATCTAGGCCACACAACAAAAAAAGACATGAATTATGATTTGATTTTGGTTTATGATGGGATTATCATCAAAAAGATGCATTAATTAAGGCTTGTGGATACAAAATAAGGCCAATTAAAGCATAAATAATCCCAATTAATAATCAAAACCCTAGATAAGTGTGAACATATTGTACAAGACTTTACAACACCCTAAATAAGGTATAATTAAGGTTCATTTAGTTTACAAGGACCCAATACCTAATGCAAATGTGTTAAAAACATTACAACACTAAATCAAGGCAACATTATGCTCAATTTAACAAGGAGGGTCCAAACAATTGTGAAAATGTCATGGATGACATTTTTTGACACTACATTTATTCCTCACATTAGTGAGAGGATGAAATTGCTTCCAACTCACACTAAAGTAGACCAACACACAACAAGAGGGGTCCTAATACACCAATACTAGTAAGATAGGATGAAAACGATCAAGAGGGTTACACAAGCCCCTAGGATCGAGATGCTACGACAAACCAACATAGGCACAAAAGAACACACATGAAAAATGATATAAGGAGCAATAACAAGGTACAAGCTTACACTGTGAAAGACATAAAAAAAGAGAAAAAAACAAAAGGGGATGGATAAATCCTTGACCATTTTTCCCACACGATGTGGATCATATCTAAGCTATTCGTCTAAAAAGTGGCAACAAAACTTCAAGTTGTCCACTGGGTGAGTATCCAAAAAGTGAGGCACATACACATGCAACCGGTATGCACTCACACAAACAAGCAAGTGGCTATGGGAAAGCCATCCCTTGGTTTGGCTTCCTATTCAACTAGACCAAAGTTATAGTTCCTCAAACTTTGGTAAGGTGCCACATAATAATGAACTTTGAGCTTCATGAGGCAAGTAAAGCTTTGTTGCTTGATACTAATAAACAAACAAAATGGATACACATCCATGTAAGGTGTTTTATGCAAGGTGGGAATATAATTGAAATTGTAAGTGAAAAAATTGGGAATGTTCAAAGGAGTTTTGCTTAATTCATGCAAGGTATTAACATAGCGAACATTGTGCCTAATGTCTCCAAGAGAGGACCAATCAAAGAATATAATATTTAAAAATTAGGGGATGTAATGTGTCACATCAATCTACCAAGAGGGATGTTATATATGCTAAGAGAGATAATTCTCTTGAAGGACATCACACCTGATGTTACCACAAAGAGAAAGACACATTGCATGAAGTAAGAACAATACACCATAAAACATGAGAAATGAAAAAGAATAATGGTAATGTATGCCCTCACTTTAAAGAAATTACTAAACACCATGCTGTGAGCAATTAATTTAAAGTAGAAAACATGATAAATGATAACAATAAAGAGGACATGAGAGCTTATTTGGAAAGCCCTATGCCAAATCATATGTTTCCAAATGAAAGCTATGTCATGAAAAAGTAAAAGACGGGTTTCCCCCAAAATAAAACTCCAAACACATGAGGGATCCATGGATTTGGGGTCAATATGTTCTTGCTAAAATGTTTTTAGAGAGCTCATAACTGTCATCATTCCCCAAATAATCCTAGAACTTAGGAGAATGACACAAAGAGAGTAAAAACAAAGAAAAACCTATCGGGTCAATATGGAAGAAACATGTACATGTCTCAACACCTTGCGTCATTCCCAAAATAGAAACATAAGACAAATGAAAAAGACAAAGGAAAATATTTTGGGTCAACATGAAAGAGACATGAATGCCTCAACACCTTGTGTCATCCCTAAAAGGAAAAAACAAGGAAAATGAAAAGATAAAGGAAAATATTTTGAAATATTTATGACATAGAGAAGAATGTAGGTACAAATAGAGGAATGCCACAAAGAGAGAGAGACTTCAAATAGAACAGTATGGGGGATCACATTATGCACATGCAATCACATAAAGAAAAATGAAAAAAAGGAATAATGCAAAAGACTAGTAACACATGTATACACCTAAAAATGGTTTGGATAATCTAATTAATTAAATATGATTTATTTAATTAATGACTTATTTAATTCATCTACTTATAAATAAATAGAAATATTTATTTATATAATTCACATTTAATTCTTCTATCTTTACCATTTTATTTCATCTTAATTAAATAAAAAAAATTAATATTTTGTTTTATTTAATTATTAAATTCTCCTATTTTAATCACATCATTCTATGTAAATTAAATAAACAAGTTTCATACTTTGTTTTATTTAATTATCCTTTTCTTCCATCTGAATTTAATAAACATATTTCTATATATTTGTTTTATTAAATTAAATATCTTCTTTTACTAATTTGAATAAATCAAATATTCAAATGAAAGTATATTTCTACAGTTAATTTTCTCATTTCAATCATTATATCCACCTACCAAATTAGATATTTGATATCTAATTATTTCAACTCAGATCTTCATGGGAAAATTTGGAGACAAATTGGAGACAAATTCATAGGCAAAATTCATCTTCTTCCATTGATTCTTCCTACCTTCTTGCTGAGTGTTTTTGTAGCGAGGAACAATCTCCATAAATCATCTTAGGCTTCTTCATCCTTCACCATTCAATCCTTCAGATCAAATCCAAACCTTTTCTTTGTTGCCCCTTCACAAATGTGTTGTCGAGAATCTATAAACACAACCTCTCTCTATAGGAAAAGGATCCCAATTTTGTGCAAACTTACTTTGCAAAAGTACATTTATAGCTTTTGAGAAATTTGGCATTTATCAATTTAGAATTATTTCAATCATTTAGTTTATAATTATCTCTTTAATCATAGATTGCATCTTAATATAGCTTTCATTATCATATAACAGCATATAGCTTTCATATCATTTAGCAATCATATAGCTTATCATTCTCATTCTCTAGACTCTCATTTTAATAGTCATAGTGCTTACACAATCTGAGAGCCTCGTGATTTAATAAATCTTTGGAGATAGAGAGCAATATGACGCTTTCAATAGATTTCTTGTTTTTATTAGATTAATTGTTTGTTTAATTCTATTGATATAATGTCTTATTGATTGTGTTGATTATCATTTAATCATATTTTACTCACATAAATTGACACCCACCATGGGGCTGAAAAACTCCATTTTAACATCTTTTTATTGAAAAGTATGCTTGTAGGCTTCTAACATGTTTTCTTTTAGCACGATCAAAAGTTTTTACGGTGTATACGACAAAAACTTTAGCACTTCTAAGTGTTGTTTCAGCTCATCCACAGAATATTGTAGCACATATGACCTTTGTTTCAGTGCATTCAAGTTTTTGTTTCACTAGTCAGGGAGTTATCTTTCAGTGCATTGACCTAGTATTTTAGCGCATCCATCAATTTCTATAGTGCATAGAACTTTTATTATAGCACATTTACATTCTATTTTAGTGCATTTGATAACTATTGTGGCACATCTAAGTACTTTTTATAGAAATTTACAAATATGAGGACTAATAACTATTTTCTTGGTTATAGGTACAAAACACACTAGTCAAAGACAATTGTGAGAAAAACTTATGCCAATCAAAGAAAAAAACTTGCAAATTACTAATAATGTTTGCAAGGATTTTAATTTGATTATTGTTTTTCCTTTGGTTAAGATAGTGAATGTAGATTAATTAATCAAGTAGTTTGAACCCCATGTTCTCTGTGTTTCAAAAGCAATAGGCTTATTCTCTCCCCTTAACTGGGTGATTAGAATGTTAGACTTGCTATCCTACTTTATTAAATCCTTTAGAAGGCCTGTCATAGTGTGAAAAAGTACTCACCCTATGGAAACAACTGAAGTGGGAAAAACCAAAGCTAGCTTTTCCAACCCACTCTAATCAAAAGTGAATTTGGGGAAACCCACAATTCAATAGAAGTGTGCAAGATAACCATCCCAAAAATATTTGTTCTAAAGATTGGGAGGTCTCCTAAGGGATTTTATCATTTTCTACTCTGAACGGATACCCTATCTATGAAATTTAGTGTAAAATCCAACTGTGTTAGTTTCTGAACACTTTTCATATCACAATGCAAGGGGAGGGAAGAATCTACCCCCAAGACACTTACCATATAACTATCAAAGACCTTGGCCAAAAGTGGAGGATTCAACTTTGGTTAAGACTCAGGAAAGGAAAAAACATGGGTGCCCTCTAGGGGGTGACGGGGCTATGTGAGCTGACATAGTTGCAAGTTGTGGGTTGTGATATTCTAAGTGACCTACTTGAAAATTAGAAAAGTGCTTGAACTGTCTTTATTTGTGTCAAACCTATGGAAATTGAAAGAACCAGACTTGATTCTAGAACACTCACTACATGTTTAATGCATAGAATCTGAAACAATTGTTTACAATTTGGATTTAGTGTGTGAAGTTATTTTCAAAGATATCATCCAATTAGGTCAACAAACTCCAAGATTTAAAAGTAGAATACCCCTCCAAAAATTCATTTGGTCAGAAAATTACAACCTGGAATTAATCCTTTTACTGAGAAAAAGTAGAACAACTAGATAGAACTATGAAAATACTAACAACTCCCAGATTATTGCAACCATCCTCTATTTTAGGCCATCCACCCAGTATTTTAGTGCATCTACCATCTAAAAAATGTTAGAAACCAAGATCAGACATGCAAACCAAAAAACCTTGCACAAAAGAGAAAAATAGAAAAAAGCAAGAGATTTGCATAAAGATGTGCAAATAATATTATTTAGGAATTCAATAATTACAAGAGATAAAGCTTGCTTATAAAAGCAAGTATGCACAACCCTAATCTTATCTTGAGCAACAAGATAGCTTAACAAGATAAGGATGACAAGAATAACCTAGGAATTAAAATATTACCTAAGTAAACTTATGCAAGTGTAATTAAATAAATAATTACACTGACACCCCCCCATAAGTACAACTTAGGGAGAAGAAAATTATTATGTAAAAGATGATTCCCGACAACAAGGCCTGATTAGGTACCCATGTACAAATGTAATGAATGAGGTAGAGAATAAAAAACTAGTGGGACAAAACCCCCCTACAATGAGATGACTACTACAAAGAAGCATTGGAAGAACACTGTGGAGTAACATTGGAACTACAATCTGGAAAGCAAAGAAAGATACTTCTATCTACAAGAAACCAAATGAGAGTCACTGAAGGAATCGAGCAGAATCATAATAATGCAAAAACAAACCTGATGCCATGGAACACTGGAAAACTCACAAACCGGAGCAACCCTGGAATCTATGAAGTGACAGTAGATGATATGATGAAAGAATCTAGAAGTTGTGTATCTCGATGTTTATCCCAAACTAAAACTAAAACTCTTCCATGGGAACAAGTACCATAAAGACTCTAGAACATTAGCCAAAAAAACATGCTCCTCAAACTGATATGGCTTTGATACCATGTTAGAAACCAAGATCAAACATGCAAACCAAAAAACCTTCCACATAAGAGAAAAACAAAAAAAAGCAAGAGCTTTGCATAAAGATGTGCAAATAGTATTATTTAGGAACTCAATAATTACAAGATATGAGGCTTAATTATAAAATAAATAATGCATAACCCTAATCTTATCTTGAGCAACAAGATAGCTCAACAAGATAAGGATGACAACAATAACCTAGGAATTAAAATATTAAGGTCTAAGCAAACTTATGCAAGTGTAATTAAATAATTAATTATACCAACAAAAAACGCATACAAAATATGTTTCAGTGCATCTATCCTGCATTACAACACATCTACACCTAGTCTTTTGACACATTCACCCAGAATTTTAGCTCATTGAACCTTTGTTTTAGTGCATATAACCTATTTTTCAGTGCATCTACCCAGTTGATCAACACATATACTCTATTTGTCATCACATATAACCTATTTTTCAGTGCATATACCTAGTTTATTAGTGCACTCAATCATTTTACCAGTGCATTCACATTCTATTTTAGTGCATCTGAGATCTATTATAGCACATCCAGAAAATAAAAAAACCAAAGAGGTATTTTAAACTCCTATCAGACTGTTGACATCAGAACTCGAATCTTTGTCAGGGAAAAGATATTTTCTCAGTCCAAACACTGTCTTAAACTTGGAAAAATAGGACCTTACAAGCCTAAATCTTTCAAATTAAACTAATATCTTAAAATTTTTAAAGTGCCTAATCATCAAACACAATTCTTGATTATTACGTTATGTTTCATTATCAAGATCAATCATCCTACAGTCATGAAACAAAGCAAAATAATCAGATTTTTAACTTAGTCTCATCAATAGAATTTATCATTCTATTTGACTTATGTTAATATCCATTGACACTCATTCAAATAAAAAAGATCAAAGTTTAGTGAGAATAACAACACTTGTATGCCAATTTTGACAAGGTTACAAAGACAGAAACTTAGAGAAAAAGAAATTGAAACACTAATACCATGGCTGAAGAAAATCCCTTTCATAGATTCCACCAAAAGGACAATAATGAAATAAAACAAGAGGACATTCAAACTAGACAACAAGATCCTAACTTCCATCAATTCATGGAAAAAGTGTTAGAACAACATATGGAAAAATACCTTTTGATGCTAGCTAAACTAGGTGCAAAACTTCCAAAGGACTTTGACGTTAATCAATTAAAAGAAGCACCTATAGCAGTTGAAACTAAACCACAAAACACACAACATATAGATCAAGTAAATTTCTTAACACATAAAATGCAAAACTTGCAACAACTCCAAGATATGCAAAAAGGGACCACAAAAAGGTACTCGTTATAGGACATTTGTCCCTATCCTTTTGATCCAAGTGTAGACATGATACCATTTCCTAGACATTGTGAATTCCCAAAATATGACAAGTACAATGGTAAAACTAGTCCAATAGATCATGCGAGGGAATTGAGAACCATGAGTTTAGAATTTTCACAAGAGTAAACTTATCTAATGAGGTTATTTCCAAGGAGTTTAGGAGGATAATGTATGAAATGGTTCTCTAAACTACAACTAGGATTTCGATCTTTTGAAGAACTAGTCAACAGTTTTATCTCACAATTCTCCTGTAATATTCAACATGAGATAACAATAAAGGACCTTTACAATATGAAACAAAAAAGGGTGAAACATTCCTCTCATTTCTACAATGATGGAAAAGGTTGTTTGCTAGTTATCCTCATTCCATACCTGAAGAGGAAAAGATAGAATTATTTATTGACAACCTAACTAATGACATGAGCTATAGGCTTGAATTACAATGCCCCCTACATTTGAGAAAGTAATTGAAAAAAAGCTCAAGATCGAAGAAGCCTTGGTTAAAAGAGGAGCAATAAAACATTACAATGAAGGATCAAACAATACAAACTCCTCGAATCACTACAACAACAATGATAAACCCAAATTTTGGAAAAATAATAGAAATAATGGTAACAATGATGTTACAAATGAAACACAAAACATGAAATCAGTATTTAACTTGATGGAAAAAACTTCAAATACCAATCAAAACAACGACCAAAACATCAATCAAAATGTCAATCAAAACAACAATCTGAACAATGGAGAATCTAAACCACAATCATATCAAAAACCATCCAATCAAAGAAGATTCACACCGTTGGGCCAAACACTAGAATCAACAATGAGAGAAATTATTACACATGGACTTATTACATTACCCGAAGCAAGAAATTGGGAACCAAGAGTCAAGCCATCTTGGTGGAATGATGAAAATTTCTGTGACTTTCATAAAAACAAAGGACATAAAACAAATGATTGTATGCAATTGAAACATCTACTACAAGATTTGATTGATATTAGGAAGGTATTTTTGTAGAAGTACATCAAATGAACAATAATCATGGTCCATTTAAAAATCCTTTACCAAATTATGAAAAGGGAGAATCTTCTTCTGCAAACAGTAAAGGTAAAAATATAAATTACATAATTTATGACAACACTATTCATTGTATTTCTGTAGTTGAGAAGAATGGTGTCATTGATAATCAAACTAATAATGTTGGAATCAGTAACATCATACCACTAAATTTGATCCTGAACATGAATACATCCAACAATCAGATTAATGTCATAAAAATTAGGGAAAACCAAGATCATCAACCAATCAACGTGACAAGGGGCAATCCAAGGTAATATTGAAAGGAGTTTCATCTAAAACCAATGCTTCCCAATTCAATAAGTATAACACTATCGATCAACTATAGAAAATACTAGCACAAATATCAATTTTGGAACTCCTTAAAATCTCACCTTCTCATAAGGAGGTTTTGGAACAAGCTCTTGTGGCAACAATAGTACCCAATAATCTAGATGTTTGTCAATTCCAGGCTATGGTGGGACACTTAACCATGCCTCACTACCTATCATTTTATGAACAAGATGATGTATCACTTACTCATCCCCACAATGTCTCCCTTCATATTGAAGTCTTAATCCACAAACATCGGGTTAAATGTGTCCTAATAGATAGTGGAGTTGGATTAAACATTTGCACTTTGAAACTGATCCATGCACTAAGATATTCTGATAATGCTATTGAGCCAGAAGGAAAATCATAATAAAATCCTGTGACAAAGAAGAGAGATCCTCCAAGGGATTGATTGTATTTCCTATTCAAGTGGGACCAATTGTGAAGAATATTGTTTTCCAAGTGTTAGACAAAGAGTTGAATTATAATATGCTCTTGGGACATCCCTGGATTCATGAAATGCAAGCAGTACCTTCAACTTATCATCAGTGCTTAAAATTTCCTATCAATGGACAAGAAATCACTATTTCAGCTAACTACAACAATCCCTGATATTATAACATGCTTAAAACAACTCAAGACACTTTTGTGCCCCATAATAGGGAAGCAAACAATTCTAGTTCATCCAATGCTGAAAGATAACTAAATGTTGTATCTAAATGGGTTGAGAAAAAGGACCACCCAAAAGATACAAGTGTTGCTAACTCCATTCCATCAAACAATGAAGCTCAACTAGATTCTCTATCACAACAATTCAAAAAAAAGATCCAATTAAAAGACAAAGGCATGGGAGAGTATTCCATTGAACAATGTTTGTGTTTTTCACAATTGTTGCCATCTCTGAGATCATATGGGAAGCCATCAACATCAACACAACCATCATCACAAGCTACTATGTTTTTAAATGATAGATTTGTAAAGGAAAGTACTTTAGAGGATGAATTTGAAGATAAGGCTATCCTCAATTGGATCTACAAAGATGAGGAAGCATCTACATCAGTAAATATTAGTATAAAGATAGATCAATGCGGAAAGGTAAAAACAATATTAGAGAAAATGGGTTATGGAGGACAAGGGACTATTGGAAAAATAAAAGAAGGAATTGTAGAACCCATCCAACCTCTCACACTTCAGCCAAAGGACAAGACAAGACTCGGTGCCAATTTATGAAACATATTCTAATGAGTATGAGTGGGATTATTTATCTAAAGCATCAAACAAGGACATACCAATTTATGTGAAAAAGCTCAAGGACTAGACCCCTTGTATTTGGATCACAAAATATTGATGACTCAAGTGAGGATGTATAAATATAGAGTGAGATAGATTACTTGGAGGAGAGTAATAGAATAGATCTTGACATCACCACTGACAACTTTGGAAACATTTCTATCAAAACCCTTACTATTGTTGACCTTAGCCAATCTGATGACCTTTTACCTTTAATGCATCCTAAACTTATTGACTGGGAACCAACTAAACCCATCAATATTCCTATCTTTCTGAATGATGATATCGTAAATTTCCTTTGTTGATTCAAACCTAACACAAGTTCTAAAAATAATTCTCATAATGATGCTATAGGTTAGGAGAGTGTCAAATATTTTAGTTGTAAACATGAAAACATGATTAATGGATGTAATGGTGAAAATCATTTAATGGAAGCATTAGATCTTGAAAAAGTAAAAATAAAGAACACATCTAATGGTGAAAACCTCTCCGAGGCACCAAAAGATGGGAGATTTGACACCCTTCTAGAACACTATCATGAAATATCATTAGTGTTGGTGGAGCCTACACAGTCTATCAATATTGACATAACAAAAAAAGCAAATACTCTACATCTTGCAACATCTATGAGTGAACAAGAAAAGCCAAAATTCACCAAGTTCCTTGAAGAAATACACATTAACTTTGCTTGGTATTACTCTGATATGCTAGGTTTAGATCTAGATCTTCTAATGCATCATTTATCTCTACCATCTATGATAAAACCTATGAAAGAAAAACTAAGGAAAATGCATCCGCATATCGCCTTGATGGTAAAGGTTGAGCTGAAAAAGTTGTTAGATGTAGGATTCATCAGATCTATTAATTACACTAAGTGGATTTCTAATATTGTACCTATTTCTAAATTGGATAATAGTATCAGAATATGTACTGACTTTAGAAATCTCAACAAGGCATGTCCAAAGGACAATTTTCCTTTACCAAAAATTGACATTATTTTTGACTTAATAGCAAGACATGCCTTCTTATCACTAATGGATGGATTCTTAGGTTATAACCAAATCAAAATAACACTAGAGGATTAGGAGAAAACAACATTCACATGTCCATGGGGAACATTTTGCTAGAATTTCATGCCTTTTGGTTTGAAAAATGTAGGAGCTACATATCAGCGAGCAATGAAAACCATTTTCCATGACATGATGCATAATTTTATGGAATATTATGTGAATGATATATTAGCAAAGTCATATACCAAAGAAGGACATTTGGAGATCTTGGGAAAAATATTTACCAAACTAGAGAAGTTCAATGTTAGAATAAATCCTAAGAAATGTGTGTTCGGTGTTACATCAGCAAAGCTTTTAGCCTACATAGTTTCAAAAAAGGGTATCAAAGTGAATCCTACCAAGGTCAAGGCAATAATGGAAATTTCACCACCAAAGAATATCAGTCAACTATGATCTATATAGGGCAGGCTATAATCAATTAGGAGGTTTATCTCCCACTTAGCAAACAAAAGTCATCCCTTCAATAATTTTCTACATAAGAATGTCTCTTTCAAATGGGTTAAATTATGTGAAACAACTTTCAATCAAATAAAGAAATATTTGATGTCACCCCCATATTGATGCGACCTATAGAAGAGAGACCATTATTAACGTACATTGCAAAAAATGACATTTCTTTAGGAGCTCTATTAACGCAAGAAGATCCCGAGGGAAGGGAACATGCTATCTATTATATCATCAAGACTTTGAATGGTTATGATATAAATTAAACCTTCATCGAAAAAGATTGTTTTGCAGTGGTATTTTCTACTCAATAGTTACGACATTATATGTTAACCCACACACTCAGACTCATAGAAAAGATTGATCCATTAAAGTATTTACTTAGCATGGTGGCTCTAACAAGAAGACTAGCCAAGTGGGTCATGATCTTGAGTGAATTTGATATCCAGTATGTGGATCAAAGAGCCATCAAGGGTCAAGTGATAGTCGATTAGTTAACTGAAGATCCATTACCAGATGATCATTCGATGAACATTGAGTTTCCTGATGCAGACATTCTTACTATGACAACACAGTAATGAAGGCTTTATTTTGATGGGTCATACACACAACATGGGTTGGGTGTGGGAATTCTATTTGTTGCACCTTAAGAACATACCATCCTAAAGCCCTATAGAATCATGTTTCCATGTACAAATAATGTAGCTGAATATGAGGCATTAATTATTGGCATCAAAGTGGCAGTTGAATGGAAGATCATAGAGCTACAAGTATATGGAGATTCACAACTAGTCATTTATCAAGTAAATGATGAATATCAGACAAAATATGAGAAGTTGATGTTGTATAAGAAAATGGTGGATGATCTCAAAAAGTATTTTGTGGATATCAAGTTTGAACAAATTCCAAGGGTAGAAAATAAAGTTGTAGATGCTATGGCAATGATTGCTTCTCTCTTACAGTTGCCAAAAAACAAAGGTCATTGTGAGTTAATGGTGGAACAAGTGTTTAACCCTACTTATGATAATCTAGAATCTCAAACCATATGCCAATTAGTTGACATTGACTCCTTAATTTATGGAAAGACCTACACTTACCTAAAAGACAATATCCTTCCTCCTAATCTTTCTAGAAACTAGAAACGCAACTTCATTCACCAAACCACACAACATACCTTAATTGCTAACATAATTTACAGTCAAGGTCTAGATGATACTCTTCTTCAATGTCTAGAACATAACGAGTCTGAGACAACTTTACATGAGGTTCATAAATGTATTTGTGGAACTCATTCAAGTAGACTAACCCTAGTGAAGAAACTCCTTCATTTGGGATATTATTGGCCGAACATGGAGGAGTCTTTTCAGTTTGTTAAGAAGTATGAAAAATGTCAAATACATGGTAACCTAATCAATGCACCAGTGCAAGAATTGCAACCATTCACTTCAAAATGGCCTTTTTGTCAATGGGGACTAGACCTAGTAGGAAAGATTAATTTGTTTTCATCCAATGGCCACAAATTTATAATCAAAGAAATAGAGTTCTTTACAAAATGGATAGAAGTTGTTCCATTGACAACAATCACTGGAAAAAATAATTCTTTTTTCATATTGAATTACCTCATCTGTAGATATGGAATTCCTCAGTCCATTGTCACAGACAATGGTTCACCTTTTAAGAATTAGGATGTTCAAGAAATGTGTAAGAGGTTTCATATCCAACATCATTTTTCAACACCATACTATCCTCAAGTAAATGGCCAAGTAGAGGCCTCAAACAAGACTATTCTGAAAATCCTAAGGAAGACTGTCAATGATGTCGGACATGATTGGCACATTCAATTAAATCTTGCTCTCTAGGCATACCGAACCAACATAAAAACACCTACAAAAGTTGCACCATATGCCTTGTATATGGATTAGAATCCACACTACCTATTGAGGTTGAGACACCATCACTCTGTGTGTCACTGGAGGGAATTATTTTAGATGAGGATTATAGAGTGTCTAGACTTCAAGAACTGGAACTGCTAGATGAATATCATCAACAAGTTGTGAACCATTTGAAGTCATATCAACAAAGAATGTCCAAAAGCTACAATCACAAGGTAAAACCTAGAACATTTTAGGTTGATGATTTGGTCCTAAAAGAAAACCCTCAGAATCAACAAGAAAGAGAAAAGAAAGGGAAGTTTGAACCTAACTAGCTAGGTCCCTTTGTTATCATATCGGTTTATGTATCTAGAGCCTATTGAATGTCTACACCTAAAGGGGATTTGTTCGATGAACCTATCAACAACATCCATCTTAGGAAATTCTATACCTGAATCATCAAGTGCATGGGAAAATGGTCACCTTGATGAAAACCTAGAAAAAAAGCTTCATGGTGACAAAAAAATACAAAAAAAATGAAAAACAATAAAAATACCAAAAAAATGAAAGAGAAAAATACCAAAAAAATCATAGTCTTAAAAAGTGCAATAAAAATAAGTAGTGAAAACCTAGAAACAAGTGCTACTTGTGATTTAAACTAGCTTTTCCATCTATTTGAGACATGTCTTAATTCTTCACTTTCACCATCATTCCATTTATCTTTTATGGAATTACCTCTTGTACATATCCTGACAACATGGTCATGTCTCACCCTAGCCTAGGGGAAAAATCCTAAACTCACTAGGGGCAATAAACTTGAGCTTAACCAAATGGAAAAACAACAGTATGAAACCAAACCAAACACAATGATCATAGGGAAACTAAACATTGAACATACATCAAACATCAAAACATTTCAGAAAATCAACCATCCATATCAAACAGCTAAAATCAAATCAATCAAAACAACTTTAGATGGATGATATTCTTTTGAATCATGATTTTATCACTTTAGCTTGAATGATCAAATGTTTTACTTTGATTTTTGTTATCATTTATTTGGAGCATCTCAATGATGTATTGAACTAGAGAAGCTAGGAAGGAGAATGGTAATTTTCTTTGTCTGTTGTCTATGAGTTGATCATTATTATTGTGTGAATTGTTGCGAGACATGCTCTACAAAGTATCACTAATGACATTTAGAATTCACATAAAAAAATGATTAATTCTTGTCTATTTATGGAATAAATTCTTAGGACATCTTGGTTTAATTATACCTAGATGCTTGCGTTCACTTGCAATATCAAAAATCATGAACGTAGTACTCAGGTCATCATTGGTCTAAATTATACCATTGATGCTTGTACTCACTTTCAACATTTTAAAGGTTCAATGATGATGAAAAGAATGATAAATGGACTGTTAAGGTGAAAATACTTGCATATAGATATGCATGGTAAAATTAGAATGTGCATTCATGTTAGTTTTGCATCTGCAGAGTATTTTGTTACAAAAGATGGTGAAGGATTAAAAATTGATGTTATCTTTTGTCATTAATGGATTGACTATACATGACATTAACAAAAACATCACCTTATCATATAATTGCATAATCATTTCCATTATGTGCATTAGAAAGCATTATTATTGCATTAAATCATGCATACATTCCATCATATATCACATTTTTCATTTGTGCATCAAATCATAGCATCATCTAAATTGCATAAGAAACATATCAGAAACCAATCATCTACAAAATTAATTTTTCATTAACATTATCATATCATACATCGTACATTAGAAGTATCATCATTAAAACATCATTCATCCATTCATTACATCATATAACCACATTTTAAATTTCAAAAATATAGTGCATTATATTCCATTTACAATATTATGCCATATATCATAGAAAAATCATTATGAATTTTCATATCATCTAGGTATATACATTATCATACATCCATTGGTTGATATAAATATTAGAGGAATCATGCATCCATACATCCTTATTATAAACATAATCACATGTAACGTCATAAATAAAACATTATAAATCATAAGCATGTCATCAGGATCATAAATTGCATCCATAACATCATCACATAAATTGTCACATGGCATATAGAATATGAAATTAATGCATCCATCATAGAACCATATAGAACACATATAGATCGATCAATCCACCGCATATCATATACACCTAAAAAAAAATCATAATGTCAAGTATACAATGATGTCTGAAATGTAAAGATATACAACATAAAAAATGGTTGTAAATTAAAAAACCAGAGTATACATCGTCTCAAATATATTATTGAATCGAATCATGGAGCTATGTGATGCTAGCTCCAAATGGTGTAGGAATATTTGGACTAGGTCCTCCCCCACCAAACATACTAGGATCTCTCGGATCTCTCCATAGAGGTTGTGTCACACCTGGACTAATAGTCCTAGAATGAGTCCTACCTGATCAAGACTGAGCATAACTGACTCTCTACTCTGAGGGAACTGCATCATGGTATCAACCCCTATAATAATTAACCTCTCTACCCACATGGAGAACCTCTCTCATATAATCAGCCACAAATGTACCATCAGCTACCCTCTACAATCTCTCAATTGTCAATTGTGCCTGCTCTACAACCTGTCTAGCTGCATCTCTCTCAGTTTTCAAAGAGGCTATCTATGCTTGTGCAGCTGCCAACTATGCCTGTAATTATGAAAGAGTCTGGGCATGAGCCTATTCCTAAGATTGCATTTGTGTCTATGTCTACACTAATAACCCATGAGCTTGAATTAGCTCACCCTGTAATGTTTGTACCTGCACTTGTAAACTCATAATCCAAGTCTGCTAATGCTAGGAAGGTACCCCAATCTAAACATGCTACTCTACAAGAGCTATCAATGATCACCTCTTATGAGGCAATTTGAAGTCTTTGAAATCCAATGCGAGATGTGATCCACCTACTCCACCTGATCCACCTGCTTCACCTAATTCACCTCCTCCACTGCCTGCACCCCCATCTCCACCATCTCCATCTCCCTCCTCATGACTACTAATCTCATCCTCACCACTGCTCTCCACATCCTCCTCCTCACCACTAGCCTCTCTCATCCATCAATGACCATGTGTATCTACAACATCCTCCTCACCAGGTAGTGGCATTGGCTCATCTAGAACAAAGATCCATAGAAAAGGATGTAGGGCCAAGTACTCTACATAATCTACTATGAAAGGTGCCTCAATAATCTTAGGACGAATCTCCTAAACCAAATGTTGTAGACCCTGGTAATCCTGAACTGTAGTATCATATGATAAGCCATGTCCCCAACCAGTAGTATCTATCTGATGTTGGGTGTAATGTACAACACCCTAGAGCATGTCCTATACTATGTCATACTATTTGAGCACCATCCTGAATAGAAATATCTCAATAACAAAATGAGTCCTACCAATCAGAAACATAGACTAACAGAGGTAGGGAATCTTTGTATCATCATCATCCTAGTGCTCACAATCTAGATAGGGCCACCATGTAAAAACCCCTACATCATCCAAAACTCTCCTCCAATGCTCCAACTTACCCATTCTAGGCTAAGTAATATGACTTGCATATATATGAACATACATCCTCATGGCAAGTCATTGTCTGACCAACACTAGACATGTAACAACTATATGCTCCCATGCCCACACCTGAAGTAATGTAACCCCAAAAGACAAACTGCAACCTTGGAGGTAGACCACCTTATGCAAATCATGGTAAAGATGAGTAAGCATACACATACCCCATGCATAGCTGGTACCATTGATGATCATGCTCTCCAAAATAGGCCCCCATCCAATAGAAAGCCCCTTTGACCTGCGATCATGACAAAGGAATCCTCCAACAAAACCAAGAAGTACTGATGGCAAGGTAGCATAGGAATCCATCTCTCACCATGGGATCTCGTATCCACAAATTGTATCATCCTAAAAAACTTGGTGTAGAGCATCAGTCCCAACCTACTCTAAAGAATCATAAACAACAACCTCCCCAACAATAGGTATCCTTAAAATTTTCCACACATCCTCAAGAGTCACTATCATCTCATCGGTGGGAAGGTGGAAAGTATTGTGCTCACTATGCCATCTCTCAGAAAGGGCTATCAAGAGACCCTAATTAATCCTACTCTAGGGAATATATAAAAGAGAAGACAACTCACATCGTGTGATAACTGTTGTCTCAGGCTGCACTAGTTGCAATATCAAATTGAAAGTCCTAGGAAACCACTCTCGAATCTATAAGTTCGTCAATGACTCCTATCATCATGAAATACTTAAAGTCAATAATCTTTGTGAGTTCATTAAACATCAATTAGCCTATCAAATCTAATTAGCTCTAGTGAGACTTTAATAAAATCTAGTGAGAAACTATCATTGAACCTCACCTATCATGAGGTCAATCATCAATCTAAAATTGTACCTTTCCTATCATGAGGTCAATTAATCAAATCAACCTCACCTATCATAAGCTTTATCAATCAAACTATAATTGTTCCTTGCCTATTATGAGGTTAATTATCATCAATCAATCATCAAAACTCACCTATCATGAGGTTGACCATCACCTAATCTATTGGGATCATCAATAAACATCAACTAAATGGCTGAGATGATAAAAAATCATCAAAATCAAGGACAAAATTGACAAAATTCATCATTCTGACTTAGATGTGCTAAAACAGGGTTTTGATGTGGCAAAAAATTCAATGCACCATTAAAACTTCTCAATGCACTAAAATAGACAGTCAATGCACTAAATCAACTTATGCAGCATTTCAGGAAGTCAAAGTGCCATTTCAGCAAACTAATGTGCTAGATCATTGGATGTGCCATTTCATAGTGTCAATGTGCTAACTTATTTTCCCTATGTGCTAGTTTATCTATGCGCTACATTATCCTATCTATGTGCTACATTATCCTTTCTATGCACTATAATAGTTTACCTATGTGCTAAACTAGTGGATGTGCTAAAACAACATTTGGATGTGCTACATCAGCCAATGTATGTGGTACAATAATTTAAAAAGATTCAAAACAAAATAAAATGTGTGAAATTTAAAAAACACAAATTACAAGGAGGTTCACAGGTACATACTAGAGGTCCGTAGGCGGTCAAGTGATTGTGTTGATGCACATGCTCGAAATGGTGATTGTGGTAGGGGATTGACATTTTTGCTTCAATTTTCTCTCTCCAAATTTTAAAAACACAAAATGCAAAAATGAATTCAAAATCAACCTTTTTAGCTTTTTTAAAGTTAATTAAGGGGATATTTTGGTGGGATTTTTTAATTTCTTTTCCAATGGGATTAATTCATTAACTCATTACAGGGGCATTTTTATCACATTATTTGTCGATAAATAAATCGTTGTGTCATCAAAACGTTATCAAATCATCAAATCATCACAAAAATCATAAAAATTTGAAAATTTTGAAAAAATTCCATGAAATAAAAAATTCATTGATTTATCTCTCGAGGGGGCATATATTCATCATCACTTCAAAATCAACATTTGGGGCATACTAAAATTATTTTTTCATCAGTACTAGCAACAACAACAAAATTTTCTTTGAAGTAATGCTTAAACACATCACTTCAAAGAGGGGAAAAATGTATACACCCAAAAATGGTTTGGATAATCTAATTAATTAAATACGATTTATTTGATTAATTGACTCATTTAATTCATCTACTTATAAATAAATAGAAATATTTATTTATAAAGTTCACATTTAATTATTCTATCTTTACCATTTTATTTCATCTTAATTAAATAAACAAATTTAATATTTTGTTTTATTTAATTATTAAATTCTCCTTTTCTTCCATCTTAATTTAATAAACAAATTTCTATATATATTTTTTATTAAATTAAATATCTTTTTTTACTAATTTGAATAAATCAAATATTCAAATGAAAGTATATTTCTAGAGTAGATTTCCTCATTTCATTCATTATATCTACCTACAAAATTAGATATTTGATATCTAATTAATTCAACTCAAATCTTCACGAGAAAATTTGGAAACAAATTGGAGACAAATTTATAGAAAAATTTCTTCATCTTATTCCATTGATTCTATAGAAGTTGTCAAAACCAACTTCAGAGTCCAAGAACACCTGCATGCAAAGAGATATCGGTCATAGGGAAGAGAATGGAGAAAAAAGCAAGAGAGTTTTGAAGCTCAGTAATATGAGAGATATATTATCAGAACAATTGAATGAATTATTTACAAAGATCAATCCTTAAAAGGAGATCAAGCAAAACCTAAAAAGTAACCCTAATAGGTAGACATTTAATAATTAATATAATTATTAAATGTCACAATATGCTAACTAAAGTGAAATCTTAAGAGAGGAATAAAGGTAACTTAATTAACATAAATAAGTTAAAACCTTTTACTCTAACACCCCCCTTAAGATGACCAAGAGTGCAACTACAAACATGTGCAAGAAGGAAAAGGTAACTACAATGGATGAAAGCAAACAAGGGTCCCAACAACTAGGCCTGATCAGGTACCTGAATACAACCAAATCTCTATAAAGTGGAGAAATAGAGAAAACCTCATGGGAAAAACTCTACTCCAAAAAGAGATGAAAAACTAGAGTGAAAGAAGAAGCGAGATAGAAGGACTCAACATGACCCCCCAAGAACTGCTTCTATCACACAAGTACAAAATATGTTCCCCCCATAGGAGAGAGAAGAGACTCCAAAGCCCCCCCAAAATGAGAGAACCCATGTTCCAATGATCAAACCAATGTGTCTCCTTCAAGGAAGAAATAGATCCAACAGTTGAAGAAGAGGAAATACATGGATGTGAGGTGAAAATGGAAGTCCTAGATGATGCTCACTGAAGAACTAAATAGTAGTATGAGTGTTTGAATAACAGGATGGTGAATCAAACAACTCAAGATGATCCTGAAATGGAATCTCCAATGAAGATGGGATAACAGGTGTGTTGAAACTGTCATATGTGAGGAAAGGAATATCCTCTGATATGGCCTCAACAACTCCACTTGATGGCTCAATGAGTGGAGCTACAATGTCAGTCACAACTGAAGAGGAATCTTGCTAAATAGATGTGATCTCAACAAGAGATAGAGGTGTAGAAGTCTCAACACTAGTCTCATGAACAAATGGAAGAACACATAAGTTCAACTAAACAAACTTCACCTCAGATACTGCATGTTCTCTTGAGAAAGAGAGGAAAACACAGAAAGTGGAGATGGTGGACCAAAGTGTGTGAATGCATACAATCAAGAAGAATGATCAACTGTCCTTGTTGTAACAATGTTGCTAGTCTGAATGTCTCTGATGTGCACTGAATCATGTGTGAACTCAACTGTCTTCCCTATCCCACTATGAGCAATCTAATAGATGGAGAGAAGGTTAGTAGACAAAGATGGTACACATAGTAAATCATTTAATGTACCATCATCAATGTCGATAGAACCTTTCCCACATACACTCATATAAGTGTTATTACCCATCAATATGTGTGGTGAGGACATAGCCTTGAAAGATGAGAACATGTCCCAAGAAGATCACATATGATGTGAAGCACCTGAATCCAGTAGCCATCTAGATGAATGTGAACTGGTGGTTGCACATAATGCATGACTCTTATGTGGGGCCTGTCCATCTATCTAGAATGAAGGTGAAGAAGAAGACTCGCCTAATGTAGATGAAGAAGAGTGATGAATATTGTTCCTCTCAAGAAGAGCTATCAAATTTGAAGCCTATTGTGCATATCCATCTATCTTCTTCTCATAACACTTGGAATCATCATGCCCTAGCTTAGTACAATAAGCACACTTATTTCTATCTTTCTTTGATGATTCCCCCTAAGGAGAAGCTAAATCAGAGATGTGTTGTGAATTGGAATCCTTCCAATGCTCTGTGGTCTTTGGTTTCTATTTTTGCTTCTGCTTCTACTTCCCCTAAGATGACTATGATACCAATGCTTGGTGTTGTGATCCTATGAGAGCATCCAACTATGATATCTTGGCCCACTCTCATGTCAACTGATCACAAAACACCTCAAAAGTAGGCATGGTAAAGGAGTTTCCCAATGCATCCATGGTGGAATAAAATGTCGAAGAGAAGATCTGAAAAGGACCTCAAAGCTTAGAAAGAATTAGGTAAATACACTCCTCATTTGTTTCATTCTTACCACAACCCTATAGAAGATATCTTTGTTGTTTGAATTTCATCATAAAGTCCTCAATAGTGGGAAAAGAATTAGGTACAAGTGAAGTCAACTCTGCCTCAATCTGTATTGCACAGAACTAATTGATGGTACCAAATAAATCATTGAACTTGGTCTACATTTCAAGAGGACTATTACACCCATCAAGATGAAACAACAAGATGTTTGAAATATGTAAGGAAATCAAACCCATAGCCTCATCCATCTTATTTCTATGTTGCATAACCTCAAATGGCTATGTCAACACTGGTTGAACTTTATCTAAACAGGACCACAACCCCTTTGATCTGAGAAGACGTGTCATGAATGTCTTCCAAGTATGATAGTTATAAGATGTGAGTAGTTCAATAGAAGGTTTTTCAACCATGTTTGGAGAGGTTTAATGAATGTTTAATGTGAAGAGTTTCTAGTTTTCTGAAGTAAATGAAAGAAAGCAAGAAAAAAACTCCCCCCATAATGCAAGAAACTAAACCCTAGTAGAGTTTTTTTAGCTAAAAAGCAAGAAAAAATAAAAAGGCTTCAGACTGAATCTTGTGTTCTTGATAATTTTTTTGGAAAAAATAATAGAATATTTGAATAGAGTGCATGAAGAGCTTTCTGATGCCTATTCGTTTTCAAAAAACAAAGCAAAATTGACCAAGTTATGCCCCCCAAAGTGCAAAAAAATCATCTAACTTTGACTGCAAAAAGAGGCAACCAAACTAGAAAATATTTAAAAAAATCCTAAACCATCACAACAGGCTTGGAGCCATCTTTCCAACGCTTATTTTTCATTCAAAAATTGGAGAAAAAATGACCATTTTATACCCAATTTAGTGAAAGTAGCTAAAAATGCCCAATAGGCCTTGCATGCAGCACCTGGGGCTTAAAAAAATAGCCCCTGGTCACTTGGGCAGACCAGGGAGCTGATGGACTTCGGTAGAGCCTATGGTTCTTAATAGAACCACGCCTGGGGCTTAGTCTGGTGGCGTGGCTGGGCAATCGGTGGCATGGCAACAAAGCTCTGGCGGAGCAACGGTTGTCAGTAGCGGTCTTTTGGTAGAGTGGCAACTTTCAGTGGCGGGCTGGTGGCCGGCCATTGGCTAGCTATGTTGCTGGCTGAGCAGCCCTCTGGTGGCCACTGGGCGGCATTGGGGTGGCCGTTAGGTAGCAGCTAGGGTGGCCGCTAGGTGGCAGCTAGGTGGTGCCCCTGTTTAAAATGAGGAGTGCAAGTTTTAAACAAAAATACTTTATATATATATTTTTTTTTATTTCATGAAAATTTTCACCTCGAAAGTTATGCCCTGGGGCCGTACAACCTTGGGGAAATTTTTTTTTGCCTTTTGGTGCAACTATGACCAAATTGGACAATTTTTATATGAAAATAGGGGTTTTCAGGTGCTGTGAATCCAACAGCGAGGTCCGTTTGGGCCCAAAATGAACCCAAAGAACAAAGTAAGCTAGATCCACAAAAAAACAACCTTAAAACCTATGAAAGCCTGATCAAACCCTCGTAGCTCCAAATTCTTCAAAACAAGAATAGGTTGCAATAAGTCTGCTCTTATACCATGTAGAAGTTGTCAAAACCAACTTTAGAGTCCAAGAACACCTGGATGTAAAGAGATACCTTTCACAGGGAAGAGAATGGAGAAAAAAGCAAGAGGGTTTTGAAGCTCTATAATATGAGATATATTATTAGAACAATCGAATGAATTATTTACAAAGATCAATCCTTAAAAGGAGATCAAGAAAAACCTAAAAAGTAACCCTAATAGGTAGGCATTTAATAATAAATATAATTAGTAAATGTCACAATATGCAAACTAAAGTGAAATAAAGGTAACTTAATTAACATAATTAAGTTAAAACCTTTACTCTAACAAATTCTTCCTATCTTCTGGATGAGTGTTTTGGTGGGGAGGAAAAATTTCCATAAATCATCTCAGGCTTCTTAATCCTTCACCATTCAATCCTTCAGATCAAATCCAGACCTTTGCTTTGCTACCCCTTGACAAATGTGTTGTTGGGAATCTATAAATGCAACCTTTGTCTATAGGAAAAGGATCCCAATTTTTTGCAACCTTATTCTACAAATATACATTTGCAACTTTTGAGAAATTTGGCATTTAGCAATTTAGAATCATTTCAAACATTTAGTTTATAATCATGTCTTTCATCATAGATTGCATCTTAATATAGCTTTCATTATTGTATCACAGCATATAGCTTTCATATCATTTAGCAATCATCTATCTTATCATTATCATTCTCTATATTGTCATTTTATGTTTAGTCATGATGCTTATACAATCTGAGAGCCTCGTGATTTAATAAATCTTTGGAGATAGAGAGCAATATGATGCTTTCAATAGATTTCTTGCTTTTTTTAGATTAATTTTTGGTTCAATTTTATTGATATATTGTCTTATTGATTGTGTTGATTATCATTT
>VDFB02343790.1:0-91087 GCA_007258455.2 Sequoia sempervirens | reverse complement strand
TGCTAGAGACAATGTTGCTCTAAAGCTTGAGATGGAATCTATGGCGATGAAGCGGACTAAGGAGATTGAAGAAAGAAAGAAGAGTGAGGAAAATTTGGCCCAACCCTTAAAACAAAGATCTGAAGAATGCAGTAGAGTTAATAGTGGATTCATTCAGCTAGAGATTGAATTGCAACAATCTAGAAATAATGAACAAGAACTTGAAAGACAAATAGTTATCTCAGAGATGAACTCACTACTGCAAATGAATACAAGGAAAAGTTTTAGATAAGTTTTGCTAAGCTTGATGAGTTGAATAAAGGACATAAGGATGCAAATGATAAGCGAGGTCTTGGATATGAGAAGGGAGAAAGCTTCAAATCTAAGCATAAGGATTCCAAACAAAGAAATCGAATGAACAAAGGAAAAAGGTATTCGGTAAGATAACCCAATGCTCAAAAGTTCAATGGTCACTGCTTTGCTTGTAATAAATTTGGTCATATGGCTTCTCAGTGTAGAAGTAAAATAGATTCAAGCAGTCCATCATTTCTCAATCAGTTTTTTAGTTGCAATAAGTTTGGTCATAAGTCAATTGAATGCAAAAATATGTCTATCAGTGTGTAAAAGTTGTAAAAGCACATATGAACCTTTCTTGTCCAGTCCTAAAAAACTATATCCACCATTGTCTTGAATTGCAATCCAAGCTATATATATATATAAAAGTTGTCGAATCATTTTATGTGTTATGTTGTAGCCTTTTTTCTTATTTGAGAATTCATCTTGACTCTTTCCTAGCATGTTTCTTTGAATTGACCATAAATGAGTATTGTTGATCAAAGCAAGATATTTATGATCTTTTGGTGATGGAACATATGTTAATGTCTTGAAGGAAAAGAGGAGGAACCAAAAGGCATTGGTAAGTATTAAGTAATAAAAGGAAAGCCTTGTTCAGAGGTCATGTGCATATGTATGGGAGGCCGAAAGTTTATTTTAAGTCATAACATGTTCATATTCAAGAAAATATAATATATGTATGTTATAATGCACTCATGTTAATGTTCAACTATGTTTCTCTTGGTGTAAGTGTATTATAATACATACAGATTCTAATTTAAATTAATGAAATCACACCCTTAAGCTTGGAACAAGTTTGAATTTACAAATCCTAAGGGTTGGACATGCAATTTGGGTTCCCAACTATATGTTTTACAAGCAACATGTAAAATAATAAATGAAAATCATTCTATTTATCAAGTTTATGTATCTTAGGACAAGATTCTACAAAAGCACCACTACAATATCAAGCTCTATCTTAGTTTTCTAACTATGTATTTTGTTCTAAAATATGAATATATTAAGGTTTTGTTCTTTAATTACTTTTAGCTACGTCTTTGGTTTCTAAAAACATATGTGTATTAATTTTTTGTGTCATTTTTTATCTATCCATCCAAAATTTTAAAAAATTACATTTTCATTGTTCAATTTTTTGTTCTTTATGATGTATCTACTAAAAAAATTAGTAAAAAGTAATATTTTCATTTAAAAATTAGAAAATAAAATTCTAAACCACTGCATAATCTTAGCTAACTTTCTAGCAAATGGATCTATGAAACACTTAGTGAAATGAAGAAATGGGAGGTGGGATGTTGAGAGCACACCCAACACTAATATATTTTGTGATAAAAATAAGACTATATTACTTAGTGAAATGAAGAAATGGGAGGTGGGGTGTTGAGAGCACACCCAACACTAATATATTTGGTGATAAAAATAAGACCATATTTTGTGCTCTTAGAGTTTGAACCTCTTAATCATTATCATTTTAAAAAGTCATTTAGAAATTAGATTCTAAAAATTGGTATTATTGTTTTTATCACATCTTCATATTTTGAGTGTAGACATCTTGAATTACTCAGCAAACTTTATTTTTTGCTAATTTTAAGGAAAATATAGCCATTGAAGACCCACTTATGGACTCCATTTCAATGCCTTACCCCTAGTTCTTCCAATCTTATGGACACTAAAAGAGGTAAAAATTTATTCAAAAACAAAAGAAGTACAATTCTTCCAATCTTATATTAAATCAGAAAGATTGAGAATTTTTCTTCATAAACTTTATGATAATCAAGCTAAAATATTTCAAGAACTAAATTCATGAGTGAGTGCATATGAAGCCCTCTAAACAATTTGAAGTCTAGTTTTTAGAGAGGAAAAAGGAATCACTATTATCAAAAGAGAAATTGAAATATAGATTGCATAAAGAAAGGTAGGACATTCATTTCCAAGTTCTAAATTATATTATGCATGAGTGAGTACAATATATTTGTTTATTTTTGGTATTTAGGGAATAATTGAAACCTTGATAAAAATTTCACTAATCTATTCCTAAAAATTTCAACTTGATAAAATCATCAATTCTATGTATCTCAAGATGACTGGCAAGAGAATTATAAGATAATATATTGGAAAATTCACCAGCAGCAATTCATCGCATTGACATTTTTTGAATTGCTGAGGATGAATTTGCTTGATACCATATTTTAGAGGTCATCAAATGGGTAGGAATAAAGTAAAAATCAAATGAATAGGAATAAAGTAAAAATTTCTATTGAAGGTTTTTTGAAGGATAGGAATAAAGTAAAAATCAAATGGGTAGGAATAAAGCTAAAATTTCTATTGAAGGTTTTTTCAAGGAATCTAAGAGTGAAATTAGAGATCCAATCAATTAGATATTATAGCATCTATTTGAGAATTTATACAACAAATGGGTTAAAATAAAATCTAATATGTAACACTTGGGTCTACAACCTGGACAACGTTGCAGTGCATACCAGTATAGACTAAAATATTATCTGTATGCGAAACGATGGATAGCTTCAGGAGAAATCTACTGATTGTGGCTTCTGTTATTGATATAGCTTTGATCTCAATTCGATTGGTGCCTCCATCGAATGTGGGTGGTACAGTTCAAGCCAGTCAATTTAGTTATATAAGCAATAAAGTGATAGAAGCTTTGGAATCCATCATAGGTTCTGCCCCCTTTGATTTTGCAAGGAGTATAGTAAGAAAACACCAAAGGAATAAGAACAAATGTGAAGAAAAACTTCCACCCTATTATGTTTTGGATGAGGATTATAGTCAAGTTGTGATAGTGGATCAGGATGGGTGTGGGAATTATACAAGTGTGCAGAAGGCTGTAGATGCAGTTCCAGAACAGAGTGCCAACAGGACCATAATTGTCCTCCATTCGGGTGTCTACAAGTAAGTTGATGTCCTTGCTTGGATCAATAAGGCCTAATAGCTTCAGATCTATAACACATATTTAGTTAACAAAGAAGGAGAACAAATTCTTGTAATTCTGTGACACGTTTAAACTCTTAAATCTGTAATGTAAGTTTGATATCAACTCATTATATGCTGCAAGAAAATGTGTAGCATGACCCACATATCAAAATTGTTCAAACAGAGAAAAACTTTCAGTTGCAGAATCAAAAGGCAGCATCACATTCCAAGGACAAGGTTACCTCAACACCGCAATCCAATGGAATGATACATCCAATTCTTCTCATGGGACATTCTTCAGTGCATCGGTCACAGTTTTTGCACAAAATTTCATAGCCAGGAATATAAGTTTCCAGGTTAAAGATCAAATGTATATGTTACATTGTTTCTGTAAATATTTTCTCCCTCTTGTATTAACAATGTATTTCTTCCAAACAGAACACTGCTCCTCCAGCAAATCCAGGTGAAGTTGGGGGACAAGCAGTTGCTTTGAGAATAGCAGGTGATCAAGCAGCTTTCTATGGATGCGGATTCTTTGGTGCTCAGGATACCCTTCACGATGATAAAGGAAGACACTACTTCAAGGAATGCTTTATACAAGGCTCCATAGATTTTATATTTGGCAATGCAAGATCTCTCTATGAGGTGATCCCATGAACTTTATTGCTTTAGAATATAAAATAAAAGTGTACATAGCATGGTAAATCAAAGGACAAGAAAAAGACCACCATGGTTATAAATCACAGTCTCTGTAATTTTCTGTTCAGAATGAAGAATGTTTTGAAAAAATTGTGTATGGTAACTATGACTTACATAGTCTCATTTCTGCAGGATTGCCAATTAAAATCTATTGCAAATCTAGTACCAAGTGGAACTACAACCATAACTGGGTGCATCACAGCACAAGCAAGACAGTCAGCTGAAGAAAACACAGGTTTCTCCTTTGTGAGTTGCAGCATTGAAGGAAGCGGAAGAATTTTGCTAGGCAGAGCAAGGGGTCCCTACTCTCTGGTGGTTTTCTCTAACACTTACATGTCCGACATCATTGCTCCAGAAGGATGGAATGGCTGGAATGACCCCAAAAGAGATCAGTATGACCTCATTAAATACTTGTTTTCTTCGGCTCCAGGCAAATTCATCATCAACAATTCACCACCAGAAAATTCACTACCATAAATTGTTGGTGGTGAATTTTCCGCAGTGAATTGCTGGTGATAAATTTTCCTAGAGCCGTTTTCTTCTCATCATTACTCTGTTTCTTCCTCAATGTTGTAATAGTTTGTCTTATTTTTTGTGACACACAGGACTGTATTCTATGCACAATATAGATGCAGTGGCCCTGGTGCAAACCAGAGCTTGAGAGTACCCTACTCACAAGAGCTTAATCAATCACAAGCAGCTCCATTTCTCAGCATCTTCTATATAGATGGAGATCAATAACTTAAACATAAGAACAATTCTCCTCCTCCTCCTCCCAAACATAAGACCATAAACACCATAAAGACCATCACAGTAAAGAACAACATGTCCCGATCAGCATGAATTAAATTACTTTATCAGGGCTTTCTAACCATATTTATCATACGGAATGACAGAAATGTTTACTTGAATCAATACACTGGCATTCTACCTTTTTAAGTTACTTAAACATGAGGATTTCATCCTCTTGTCGAAGCAATGACAGGTTTTTAAGGGAAAAGAAATTTTAAACTTTGGATGTACCTTTCTTTTCCAGTTCTAATAAACTATATCCATCATTGCCTAGAATTCCAATCCAAGCTATATAAATAAAATTGTGTGGAATCATTTTATGTGTTATGTTGTATTCTCTTTTTTCATGTGAGAATTCATTTTCACTCTTTGGAGAGATATCCACACTCCTAGCATTTTCTTTGAAGGCGGGATAATGAGAATTTAATCTTGTAATATCATTTTATTTTTTAACCATTTGGTTTGAGAAATTGAAGTTATATGTAAGAGGTAAGATGAGTGGTGGAAGATTCTTCATTCTTTGGGAGAAATTATTTCGGCTAAGTGTGACTTGGCTGAGGGTGTGGATCGTGGAGAGGCTGCCTATTGCACTTGTTTCAATCTCTCTCTTTAGAGGGGTGCTGCTCAAAGTGCTGGTGTGTTGAAGATCAACTTAGATAGTTCTTTTTGTGGAAATCCTGGTCATGTTGGTATTGGAGGTGTTGGGCGGACTACTTCTTGGACTGTTGAGTTTATCTTTTCTGTTTATAAGGGTTGGTATATTAACAATGTGTTGGAGGCTCTTGCCATTTTATGTGTTGTGGAGTGTGGTTGTGCTCTTGGGTGGAGACAAATCATTTGTGAATTTGATTCTTAGGTGGTGGTGACTTTGCTGAAGAAGCAGTAGTTAGAGGATGCCAATTGGCATTTGGCTGTTATTATAAAACAGATTCTTAATCTATATGCTTTCTTGGATTTTGTTTCTTTCTGTCATATTCTTCGAGAATGGAATGGGGTTGTGGATTGTTTGGCTAAATGGGCTTCTAATCATTTGCAAGATTAGAATACTGTGGAAAGGGGTCAATTACCCTACGATTTGTCACAAAAGTTGGACCAATTAGTGGAGATAGACAGGGATGTGTAATGCCCTTGCTTTGTATTGCTCTATTTTGGATTGAATAAATTTTTACCCCTCTTTTAGTTGCAAGATGAATTTTACTATTTTTTTTCTAGATAATTATTTGTTAATTATTTGGTGCAAGTGTTCCTAGCTCATGAACCCCCTCTAATTCCAAATCTTCTTAAAATTCCACCATTTTTAGAGAAGATGCTTTACTTTCTAATATAATTCCATTGAATCAACCACAAATCTGCATAGAAGAGAGGCATGATTAAGGTCCAGCAATGGAAGAGCCTCCTCCTCTTCCTCTTCTAGTCCACTTTTGTTTTCTTTCATTATTGTAGAAATTTGAATTAATGGAAGACACAACTAAATTTTAGCAAGTTTTCTGAATGCAGAGATTTAAATATTTTTAAACAAACATGAATGAAGTGGGTGAATGGAATTTATTGGTTTTGAATCTACAAATACATAAGGGAAACATCGGATTGAAAGTAGGTTATGTTGTTTACTTTTATGTATATAGAAATGGTGGATTCAAGATATTTTGAGATTGTTTTTTCTATTTCCAAGTGTCATCTTGTTATAGATGCACATAGTGTATTCATGTGGTTGAAGTTATAACAAGCTACCATGTGGGAATGTAAACTTGTTACATATTTTTTCAATATTGCTTGCAAGAATTATTTGTCTAAGGATATTGAAACTTGTCACATTTAATAATATTGTTAAGGGAATTTATGTGCAGTTGAACATTTTATAGAACATGTACATTATCAAACAAAGTATGTTACCTAAAAACTTGTGCCATCATCTCCTAGGTGAATGAGAGAAGAGGATCCCTTTAGATATTTTGTAAAGGGAAGATGACTTGAGAAGAGGATCCCATTGGAGCATCTTCTTGATATGATTTAATCCTACTACTATCATGAGACTCTAGGAAAGGAAAAATTATTGAATAATATGTGTAGAATGAAGATCCTAGCACTTGCAAAGCACAACAAACAAACACATTAGAAGATTCAAATGCGAGCCAAGATCAAAGTTCCCCATAAAATCCATTAGCAATGCTCAAAATAGGAATTAAAAAAAAAGAACACAATGAAAAAGCAAGAAGATAGATCAAATCCTATTAAAAACATGCAAACTCTTGATCTTATGGGGGAGTTGGTGCCAATTTGATGTGGAAATTGGCCCTTTCCCAACTCCTATGCAAGTTTTTGATGATTTGGTGATGATTGATCCACTTGGTGATTGCTTCAAATGAACTCCATGGAGAAAACCTACAATAACCTAGCTATGCCTTGATAAAATTGATGAAAATGTTAATGCTTGAAGATGAAATTGAGCATAATAAGTTTGCTTAAATTGTCAATGATCAAATGAGGAGAGAAACCTCTTATTTATAGAAAGACAAGATGGAGAAATGCCCAAAATGAAGCAATGTGGGACTAACTTTCAACCAATTGCCAAATGCCACTTGTCAAGATGTGAATGGACCAAGGATGTGCAGATTTTGATGAATGCGCCCATAAATGCAATTAGGTGGAATTTGAAAATAGTGAAATGACATGTAAGAGGGAAAAGGAATGTTTTAAATGCCACTTGGCTCAATGCAAAAGATGATATAAATGTCTTGTTGGAAGGACAAAGTCCACTTGAAAGAATTTCAAATTTGGAAGAATATTCCCCTATTATGCCATGTTGAGAGAAAATAGGGATTTAATAAATGAATTAAATCTATTCTTATGTGCAAGTGGCAAAAACTAGAGGATGGGACATGAATTAGGATTAAATTAATCAAGCGTTAATTTAATGAGGGATTAGATGATGTGACAAATTTGACTTAGATTTATGGGTTGATTTAAATCAAAAGATAAGAAGAATGTGATTTTAGATTTAATTAAATAAAGATTTTTTTTTATTTAACTAAAGAAGATGGTTGGTTAGATTAAATTAAACAAGGTTTAATTTATTTTATTTAATAGATATACTTTAGAGATTAATTAAATAAAATTAATTTATTTAATTAAATAAAGAGCTAGGGTTAATTAGATCAGATTGATTGATTTAATTAACAAGAGAGAATGACTTAATCAAATAAATGATTTATTTAATTAAGGGAGGAAAATTGATGAATTTAATCAACTAAGGGTATTTGATTAAATGGCTAGACTGAGGGATGATTAAGGATGAAACGGTGTTAGTTAATTGGGATCAAGTGTGTAATGCTAATCAGTATATTTTACATATCTACATTTTCCCCCTCTTTGAACTAGTGCACTTGTTGCGCTGATTCAAATAATAAACTGTCTCAATCCAAAGCCAAGAATTTTTAGATTTGAAAACTTGTGCCACTGTTGCCTCGGCGAGAGAAAACATGCCAATATACTGCCCCCTCGAGAGATTGGATGAAATTTTTGATTTTTGGGTGATCTCACGAAAAAGAGGGACAAGGTGTCCAATGGGTCTAGAAAGGCTCTAGGAGGTCAAAAATGAGATAAAATGCAAAAAACGGTGCAAAAAGCCCTCGGTTGGGAAAAAAAAGGATCAAGGGACCAAAACCCTGGTAGGATGGCTAAACAGGGTCAAAAAACCCTAATTTTTAGGCTTAAATAGGCCTGGAGGGGCCACTTCCAATTCATTTTTACATTCAGCCTTTAGATATTTTGCAACTTTGAGCTCTGACACCTTCGCCAGTTGGTGCAACAACAACTTCCCATGCACATTTCTGATAGGGTACAAACGCATCATAGGCTTCTTGGCACTGGGCCACCGGTGAGTCGACTTGACCCCGACTTGTTTTTCGCTTTTCATGCGCATTTAATGCCTTAGGAATCTTAGTTTTTAGGAGCGGTTCTATATTGCACCGCTACAAATTTTAAACAATGTCGCCATCACGAGTAGCGACACCACGGTGTAGTTTGGAGGTTGGGGTCAAATTCCAAAATGAAGCACCTTTGCAAAGTGCACCACCGCAATGCCCTTTAAGATTAGGGTTTCCTCTTAAACTGAATCGCCATCCCAAGCTGCAACACCACAACATAGTTTGGGAGTTTGAAGCTTCTAGGGACATAGTTTGGAGTTTGCAAACTACAACGCCTTCACAGGAAACGACATTGAGGTTGTTTCGGGATGCCAAGACAAATCAGGATCAAGATTTTTTTGATGAATTTTAACATGGTGACTTTCTTTATGCAAGAGGAGGCGAGAGAGATCTACTCACACGAGCAGAGGTCCTAAGACCTTTTTGGCATTTTGGATGATCTGTCCGATCGATAGCAGGAGTACTTAGGACAGATGAGACTTTGGTACATCGCTTATGCACCTCCTATGCGGACACACCTAGGCATGATGACAACACTCGCTGAGAGATGGCATAATGAGACATCATCCTTCCACCTCCCGATAGGCGAGACTATAGTCACACTAGAGGATGTGTGGAAAATTCTGAGATTGCCCATCCATGGTGAGTGGGTGATATATGATACAAATGTTGAGAGGGAGGCCTACTATGGCATTATGGGCCTTGATCAACTTGTTTTTTACGAGGGTCATATCGAGTTAGAGTGTTATAGGCTCGTTGTGTCACCCTTTTGATTAGTTATTGCAGCCATCATATCAAGTCTCGTCGCAACAGATTGGCGAGGCTGATATTTCAATCCTGGATGGGGGCTCACTTGGGAGCCAATGGTCCGGCGACGAACACTATTTTCCTATGGGATACTTCTTCTAGCCTCACTATACAGGGATCTGCACGAGTTTTTTTATCTAGATGGTAGAGCACTTGGGGCATGAGTCACACTCCTGCATATCTGGGCTTGGGAGCACATCTCTGTGCTTCGTCCGAGAGTTGTTCCAATTACGATGGAGCCAGACGATTTGGTTGTCTGGCGATACAAAGGGGATCTTTCTTCACCCACACCAGGCAGCACAGGATTCCTCATTGGAGGAGGGTCCCCGATGATATGCGAGTGTTCACATGATGGCTATATCTTGGATGGCCCGCATGGTTTAACGATGTACAACAAATCTTCTTCGCCCACCAAGATAGATTGATGCAGGGCAGGGAGCATATAATGCTCGAGATGTACCAGTCAAACAAGATTCAAAAATAGTTTGGAGAGGCATAGGATTGGCCAGATGATCAATACATGGCCATTTATGCAAGGACCACGAGCCAGAGCTCTTGGGGCCACTATAAACCTGCCCACAAGGAAATTCAGAGTTTCATGCAGCTGGTGGCCAGGCCATGGCCATATGACCAGGGTCAAGCAGATCCAAGGACCACATAGGCCTATAGAGATTAGTTTTGTCTGCCACTTAGACTTATAGTTCTAGGGACACCATCTACTCAACAGAGAGCTAGAGGCAGGGGAGCAGGACAAGGTTGGGGGGATGGAGATCAGGATTAGGGAGGCGGTGGGCCACCACCAGTTCATCAGGTTCAAGATCATGGACCTTAGGATCATCCACACTAAGATCCACATGTGGGAGAGCAGAGACAAGATGCCCCCCGACAAGACTAGGATCTAGGATGACAGGATAAGATGTTGATGCAACCCAAAGACAGAGATCAAGATCAATCAGTCGTACAGCCACCTCCTCAACCAGAGCCCAAAGATGGCCAAATTTTGCAGTTACAGGCCTAGGTGTAGGCATTAACAGCTGAGAGAGATCAAGTTCAGGATCATGGACCTCAGGATCATCCACACTGAGATCCATAGGTGGGAGAGCAGAGACAAGATGCCCCTCAACAGGACTAGGATCCAGGACGATAGGATAAGATCCTGATGCCACCCAAAGACAGAGATCAGGATCAACCGGCCATACAGCCACCTCCCCAACCAGAGCCCAAAGATGGCCAAATTTTGCAATTATAGGCCTAAGTGCAGGCATTAACAGCTGAGAGAGATCAGCTACGGCTAGAGCGGGACTAGGCGGTCCAGCAAAGACAGGCTGCAGAGCTATAAGTGGCGGCTGAGATGGGTAGACAACAACAGCTAGAGAGCATGGCTGCATCCTCCTTTTGGAGCACAGTATCGCTTTGAGCATACAGGGAGGCCATCCAAGAGGCTGATTATTACAGATTGTATTATTATGTCATTCCGTGAGCAACTCGAGTACCATATTTTTCACAGAGGATAGGCCACAGACCTATAAAGGACCACGGGGAGAGAGCGGGCAATGAGGGCAGTAGCCAACAGGGCTAGCCTTCATTTTGATCTTGAGACAAGATTCTTTTTGTGCTCAATGGGCACATTTTTTTATAGCCCCATGGGCCATTGTACTCATTGGCATACACATATACATTGATCCAATTTTTTGTACCATGATAGTGTATTATTCTGATGATATATGAAATGATGATTATTTGATGATATGCGATATGTCCTATCTTTACTTTGATGCATGATGGATTTTAATTTCTATATTCTATGCAATGATTCTATCTTATGATGCTATGATGTTTATGTGATGAATATGCTATGTGATGATTTACATATGCATTTCTTTTTCAATACCTTTTCTTATGAATTTTTAATGATGTATGCAAAATGTTATGATGTGCAAATTCTTAGACTAACAAATCTATACTATGCAGTGATGGATTGTATGTATTTACGATGTTATGATGATGAAATGATGTATGAAATGATGAATGTATGAAATGATAATGATGATTAATGTAATAATGCATGTATGATGTGCATTTATTCATGGTGTGTGATGAAAATGATATGTGTAATGATGTTCATGAATGTTATGACGATACTTATGATATGATATGATGGATGCAAATGATGCTTATGACATGGATACTTTGATATATGATATGTGATGGCGTAATGGATACTTATATGTGATATGGGATGATTATGCAACTTTATGATGTGGTGAATGTGAATGATGCTATGATGTTGCAGATGTTTATAATGCTATGGGATGATTTCTTTTATGTTTATGCAATGGATGCTTATGTAATGATATATGATTTATGAGATGCTTAAAATAACCAATCTATATTAAATATGAATGGGAATGCAATGCTATGATACGATTTAATGTTTTCTATATGATATGCAATATGCAATATGCAATATGCAATGTGTTGATGGTTTGTCAATACAGGGTGAATGCAATGGTGATGATGATTTGTGATTAACTGTCATGGCACCATGTTAGTGCAAAAAGCAAGAGACATAAGAAAGCAAGAAATTCCAACAAGACATGAGTTGATGATAATGATGATGATTACTTTCCAAGGAGTTGGGATTTTCAAAGGGCCAATTACCTTATGTTTTATTACACGCATAAGTACGATGCATCAAGGTATAAAGAACCAGGATGGTGTTGTACCTAGTGTGATGGACTTTGACTTAACAATCAGATAGGAATATTCTTGTTCATACCTGGCATACGAAACCTTATTCAAAATTCAGTTTAGATATTCCAACCATCTCAGACAAAAACATGGAAAAACAAGCCTTCCCATGTGGTCAACAAGATTCTTAAAACATCCTCCCTACACTCAAACAAAGCATGCATGACCAAGGTTATATTACAAAAATATCCAACAAGCACAACAGATGAAAGATAATGACTGTTGCCCCATTCCTATCTCTCTAAATCCTTCGTTTGGAAATCATTGAGAGGTCATCAAAATGAGCACAAAAAGATAAGTCAAAAGACAAAGATAAAGTAAACAAACAAGCTAATGTCCTTCAATATCGCTAGCGACAACTAAACTACAGTGATGCCTAATATTGATGTCCATTGTAGGAAGGATGCATCCTAGGACATGACGATATCAAATGATTGGATATGGGACTGGTTGGATGATAGGCTATTGACACAAAGAGTTGATCAACTTGTTTACCTATTGACCTAGACCTTAGACTTTAACGTTTTGAGTTTTCACTTTTGAATTGACAGACTTTTTTTTTACTATTTCACCAAAGGTTGAGGATGACGATTGTTTATTATGAGTAATGTTTATTGTGGGTGAAAGTGAGATGAGATGGATGGATTTTTTCAAATATTTGGATGTTTTTGGAGTTTTCTAAACTTTTTTGAGGTTATTTTTGGTATTTTCAAGATTTTACAAATGTTTTAATTTTTTGAATTTTCAAATGTTTTGGGGTTTTCTAAAATTTTGACCAAGAGACTAACCTAAAGATCTATCCTAGGGGCCTCGGGGGCTGATCAACAAATTAGCCTTGCCTACGTTATACACATAGAGACCACGTAGTTCGACTGACACCGACTCGATTATTGATGAGATATGAACAAATGGATTGCCAGTTTATTATGATAGACTCCTAAAAGACTGACTTAAGTGTCTCGAGGGTAATCAAAGATCAACCTTGCCTACATTTAAGGCTCAAAGACCTGTAGTTCAACAAAATGACTCTATTTTTGAAATTTTTTTAACTTTTTGACCTATTTTTTGGATTTGGATATGTTTTGAATGTTTTTGGATTTTCCTAGTTTTTATGATGTTTTTGGATTTTTTGATTTTCTACTGTTTTTGGATTTTATGATTTAGGGACTTCAAGAATATACACGAAACTGGTCCGATGAGAACATGCCCCCAGCTTGATGCAATAGACTACTTTGATAGAGGCAAAACAAATTGACCTTAAGAATGGGTCGAGTAGTACTATAAGGGATCATGACACGAACACAGGACCAAGCTATGATGCCGATGTTGAATAGATGATGGATGGTGATATGGAATGTGATGGATGATGGAAGTGTAATGGATGGATGATGCAAAACAAGCCATGAAGATCCTGGTGGATGGAAAGTGCTCATTTACACAATGCGCCTGTTTTCTAGGTTTTCACCAAGGTACTTGCCCAAAGCACCACTGAAGTGGTTTTCACTAGAGGACGATTTTTTTTCTCTTTACTATTTTTAATCATTTTTCTTTTTTTTTTGGATTTTTTCTTTTTTGATTTTTTTGTTGTCACCAAGATGCCTATTTACCAAGTTTTCATCAGGGTAACCATTTTTTCAAGATATTTTCTGATATTTTGATTTTTTGGTTCTATACCTTGAAAGATTTATGCATAAAACTTTTTAAGATGGGAGTTGTTAATGGGATCCTGCAGATGTTCCCCTTTGAGTGTTGATAACTGATATGCCCTTGACTTATAGCTCACTGTGATAACAAATGGGCCCAACTAGTTAGATTCAAATTTTCCTTTGTTGTTTGGATTTGGGATGTTCTTTTGATTCTCCTTTAGTACCAATTCTCCAACTTGGAATGGCCGACTCCTGATCTTTTTGTTATAGCTCCTCTTGAGTCTATTCTGATAGAATTGCAAATGATTTAATGCTTCCATATGGCACTCATCTAGTAGCTCCAACTCATTCAGTCTTGATACTGGGTATTCCTCATCTGTAATGAGGTTTTGTAGTGATATTCTTAGTGATGGAAGTTGAATCTTGATGGGTAATATGGCTTCTGATTCATAGACTAGGGAGAATGGAGTGGCACTTTTGGGTGTGTGGATATTGGTTTGATAGGCCTATAGGGCAGGATTTAGCTGTAGATGTCAGTCATAATCTGCATAATTGATTGTCTTTTTAAGGATCTTTAGAATGGTTTTTTTTGTGGCTTCTACTTGGCCATTTCCTTGAGGATAGTATGATGTGGAAAAGCGATATTGGATTTTGAATTTGCTGCATAGGTTGTGGACCTTTTGATTTTTGAATGGTGTCCCATTATCTGAGATAATGGCTTGTGGGACACTATAGTGGCATATGAGATAGTTCAGGATAAAATTTGATATCTACTTCCTAGTTATATAGATCATTGGTATGGCTTCCACCCACTTGGTGAAGTACTCAGTGGCAATAATGATAAACTTGTGGCCACTGGATTAGGTGGGAGTGATTTTTCCAATGAGATCGAGCCCCCACCGTGAAAAGGGCCACAGTGTGATAATCAGATGGAGCTCTTGAGTTGGAGCATGGATGAGGTCCCCATGCTGGTAGCATTGTAGACACCTTTTGACATAGACATGTGCTTCTCTTTCCATAGTAGGCCAATAATACCCCGTCCTCAGCAATTTCTTGGCCAAGGTCATTTCACTCGAGTGTGAACCACAAATACTGTTATGCACCTTATTTAAGTTGGTCCTAGGATGACAAAACGGGATGATTTCTTGACAAAGGTTCCTTTTAGGCTTGAGGGTAAGTCAACAGGTAGGACCCCTATTCACAAGTAGGTATAAATTTCATAGTACTAGGGATCACCAAGACCAACTATTTCGCACACAAATTTTGACTCTAGTACCTCAAATGTGGGTACAAGAAGCTACTCTACCAAGAATTCATGTTTTAGGACATTGTGAGGGATATCCAATAAGGAACCAATCATTGCCATGGCGTTTGCTGCTTTGTTGTTTTCTCTGGGAATCTGCTCAAATGTGATAGCAATGAATGATTCTTTAAGGCTCTCTACCAATTTTTTGTATGGAGTTAGCTTATCATCCTTTGTTTGGTACTCTTCATTCACTTGATTTATTATTAGCTAGGAGTCTCCATATACTCTGAGGGCCATGATGTGCTACTGCACTACTATTCTGAGACCTATGGTTAAGCATGTCTTATTAGTGGGGAATGGGCACTTGTAGCAGTCTTGGTATCTGGTCTCCACAATGAATTGATGAAGAAGACACCAACTCCTAATCCATGCTATGTGTAGGAGCCATCAAAGTAGAGTTTCCAGTGGTCGGCTATGTTGAGATTGAAGATGGATTCATCCAAAAACTCTGATATGAGTGGATTCTCTTAATACATGGGTGATTCTGCAAGCTGATTTATGATCACCTAGCCTTTGATTGTTTTTCATTCCATGTACTCGATGTCGTATTCAAATAGAATCATGACCCACTTAGCTATCGTTCCAGTGAGCATTGTCTTTGATAGTATGTATTTTAGGGGGTCGATCTTGGCAATGAGTTTGATTTTGGTATTCAACGTAGTGTCTAGAATTTTTGTAGAAATAAATCTTCTTGCTAGACAAAAATGATGAATGAGTAGTTAATACTTTGAATACGTGTGGCCATTAATAGATGGCCTTCATTCCCATTTTCATCATGTTAAGCTAGGAGGCTTAGAGAAATTTGTTGTTATTCAGCATTACATACAGAGGATTAGTGATGGCTTTCATGGGATCAGCATGAGGACGAGGAATTGTGAGTAGATATTATTTATTTTGTTGAGAAGCTTCCTCTACACTTGTCACCCACTGGCCCTACCTTTGAGTGGTGAGAATACAAGATTTGCTTGTCTGCCAGTTGTACTAGTAATCTACGGATGGATTGAAGCCTACCTTGGAGGCCTCTCAACTGTTTCAATGTTTTGGGTGCTTCCATCTCGAGGATTTCATTTACCTTGGTGGGATCTATTTCAATGCCCCTCATTAACACTATGTATCCTAGTAGATTTCCCGATTGTACGCCGAAGATGCACTTCTTTGGATTTAAATGGACTTTGTATTCCTCCAACCTGTTGAAAATAACACTCAAGGTTGCTATGTGATCTCTCCTCTTTCTGAATTTTGCTAGTATGTCATCAACGTAATCTTCAACAGTTTTATGGATCATGTCATGAAATATTAACGTCATGGCCCTTTGGTAGGTGGCACCAACATTCTTTAGGCCAAATGGCATCACGTTCTAGCAGTAGGTCCCTCATGGACAAGTGAAGGTTGTTTTGTATTTCTCCTCTTTGGAAATCATTATTTGGTTGTACCTAGAGAAATCATCCCTAAGAGAAAACATTTCATGACCTGCTTTCATGTCTACAATCATTTTAATGTTAGGCAACGGGAAATCATCTTTCGGATATGCTTTGTTTAGGTCTCTAAAATTTGTACAAATTTGGATGCCCCCATCAGGTTTTGAAATAGGAACTAGATTTGATACCCACTCGGAGTAGTCAATTGGTCGTATGAACCCTGCATCAAGTAGCTTCTTCAATTCCATTTTAACCAACAAGGCTATCTGGGGATGCATCTTCTTGAGCTTTTGTCTGATAGGCTTTGCTTCAAGGTAGACTGCTAGATGGTGGACCACTATCTATGGATCAAGTCTGAACATGTTGGCATAGCTCCATGCAAAGTTAACTTTCCAATCTTTCAAAAAGGCAGCTAGGAGCTCTTATTTCTCTAACAGCAATGACTCTGCATAAAATGTGATGTGTGGTGTCTGCTCTATTCCTAAGTTGACTAGGTTGCACTTTTTGACTAGAACCGCTAATTTTTCTTAATGTAGAGCCCTAAGAGGAAGATTGAATCCCCCATCCTTGGGTGCCTCAGAGAGGTTTTCACCATTGGATGCATCCTTTCTTTTTACTATTTTTGGGCAAAGAGTGCCATAGTATGGTTTTCACTCAAGGACCTAGAGATTATTCTCAGTTTTTCGCTTTTGCAATTGAGGGATTCAATCATTTCCCCATAGTACGCATATGTGTCCAAGTCAATGATAAATCTTGCTTTATGATCCCCACATTGAATATTATCCCGCAATCCCATGAATTATGAGAGTGCTTCATTGTTTTCGAATGTGTCAAGAATTTAAGGTCCTTGTTGGTCATGATCAATGAGTTGGGGGTAGACTAGCTTTATCTCATGGGATTGGTTTTCAAACTCATAGGATAGGGTGTTGATCATAAAGAGGTTAGTGTCTTCAAAGAGTGTAGGTATACCTCTCTCAGGTTCATCATCCTCACTACTACATACCTCAGTGATGTCAAAGGTGAAATTGTCTAAAGGCATACCTATGGATACAGGCAATTTGAGGGTGACTGTCATTTGCTAAGGAGTTTTGACCTTCTTAACTGGGGGATTTCGACCACGTATGGTTATACTCAGAGGGGTACATCTAAGGCCAAAAATTTTCTTTCACGTCTCAAGAATGATGGGTATTAGAAGCCCGTTATCATTTTTCCCATTCTTCTTGTTTATGTCATAGCCCATGGCGAGCATCATTTGCAAGCCTTTATTGCTATCATCCATAAGTAGATTGGTTTCTAGTCTATTGTCATGGTGCAAGAGATGGGATAGGTCCTCCTCTATTACTTCTCGGTCAAGATCTCCCCAACTTCCGAAGTTGGAATATCTTGTAGTGGATGTTTGGGATGTGGAGGCTTCATTTGATTGCAGTCATCCTCATGATCTGGGAGATTGTGGTAACTTTCCTACCACAAAATCATTTTTGGGAATTGTATAGTTTCTACAACCATTTTTTTGGATGATGATTTTGATATCAGAGATGGTGGGGATGGCAAGTGTCTTTGTCATAGAAGTGGAAGCGAAAGTGGTTGGGTCAATGTATGGAGTTGATGGACCTTCATCATTTTTAGGCACTTGGGGGATTTTATAATATTTTTCCTCTAGGTTCTTGCAGTAAGAGAATGGTTTAGGATCCCCATGGATGGTGACCTCTTGGCCTTCATATGTGAATTTGACACAATGATGGAAGGTTGATGCTATTGCTTGCATTGCATGAATCCATAGATGCCCCAGGAGAATGTTATAAGGTAGATCAAAGTCTAGGACCTGGCAGGTAGTTTCCATAATTGCTTGCCTTACTTGAATAGGGAGTTGGATTGTACCTTGGGACACTCTTTCTTGATCATCAAATGACTTGATTGTGATTCCTTTTCCTTTTTCGATGGAATCCTCTGAGATTTTCAAGTTCTTTACGAGCTTGAGGGAATAAATGTTTAAATAGACACCTCCATCCACCAAGACTCACTTGACTTTGTTCTTATGTACTAGGACCTCCAAATGGAGTGCACGGTTGTGAGATGGTTGAGTGGGAAAGTCTTGATTGGAGAATGTAACGAGATTTGGGGTAATGATGTTTCCGACCATAGCTTGGAATTATTCTACATCAAGATCCGTGGGGATGGTGAATGAAGCCAATGCTTCCTCAAGGATTTTTTGGTGGACAAATGAAATTTTTAGCAACTCCATGATGGAGATTTTTGTTGGGGTTCTTTTTATCTGATCAAGGACATTACAACCATTAGGAGCGTATCTTGGGTTGGAATTGGGTGCTCTATTTGGCTGAGATGATCCTACAATGGTAATTTTCCTGCCTCTTGTGGTGACTCCACAATCAACATGAGCTCCTTTGATGGTGATAGTAGCACAATATTCATCTAGGGATGTAATGAAATGGTCATATACATGATTCACGCTCTTAAAATTTCCCTTCCCCTTATCAGTGTTGTTGTTCCCTTTGTTATTATGATTAGGCATCAAATTCGTGTAGATTTTGAGGTTCTAATTTCCCGTTGGCTGCTCGACATTTATGATTTTTTTATCAATGAGGTCTTGGATTAGGTTTTTCAACCTCATGCAACTGTTAGTGGTATGCCTTTTGATTTTGTGAAAGGCACAGAGCTAGTTTTCGTTGTACTAGAGTGGTTTCACTTCTAGTTCCTAGTAATTCTCATAGGTGGGAGCCTTGATGAGGTTTTCGTTTATTAATTTCTTCGTGATGACCTCGAGTGGTTCCCCAAGGGCAGTGTACTTTGTTTGGTGGAATTTTTGTTTCACGGGGGTGGTCCCCTTTGATTATTTAGGTTATTAACCTGATTGTTGGTTGGTTGGTGTTGTGATACTGCATTGGTTTCAGTGTTGTTCTAATCATTATTTTGTGGTTGTTGGTAGGTTTAGGTGTTTTTCCTTGGAGCACTGATCATGACCTTAGCATCAACCACACCATCGTTTGTGACATTTTTGTTCCTTGCCCATGTGTGAGGTTTCTCATTAGAGTTGTTAGATGGGTGATTTTTTAGTTGTTTAGGATATGTGGGTGATCCTCCTTGTGAAATAAGGGCTCATTCAATGTTGAGCGCCTTGGAGATCAATTGGTCATATGTGGTGATACCTTGCACTTTAAGATGGAATGCCAAGGCTCTGTCCAGATTAGATATAATGGTGAAAACTTGTTGTTCTTCTAGCATGACCCATTTTCTTTGATTGGCCTTGGATCTCCATCGTTGTAAGAAAGAAGCAAATGATTCATTCTTACCTTGTTTCAAAGATGATAGCTCCTCTAGACTGACATCCATACCGATATTGAATGCGTAATTTTTAATGAATGCATCCACTATCTCTTGGAACTTCTTGATGGTAGGAGGGAGGTGAGAGAACCACTCCATGGCGTGCCCAGCCAAATTTCTAGGAAATAGCCACATCAGATATGTATCGTCATATGCAACTTCCAGCAATGAACCTAGAATTCCCTAATGTGATCTTCAGGGTTTCCTGTCCCACAATATTTATCAAATTTTGGGATCTCAAATCCCTTTAGGAATGGTTTCATTACAAGACTTCTGTCAAACGAATATGGGAACAAGTTGTTGGGTGTTTTCATGGTTTTCCTTGATTGAAGATCAAACACTTGTTGCAAGAGAAACCTAATTTGCGTTGTGACATCATTTTGTAGATCAGGGGGTGGAGTGAAAGTTTTTTGTGGTGGTTCAATTGTCGGTGGGATGGGTGGATTGGTTGGTGTATTGATGGATGGTGCTTGCACATTTTGCTGAGCCAAGTATGGTTGCAATTTTTGTTGTACCAACAATGCTTGTTGTTGGTCCTGTTGTTGTTGTGCTAATAGTGCTTGTTGTTGTTGTGATAACAATGCTTGTTGTTGTGCTACTAATTGGGTTGCTTCTTGCTATTCTTGGTATTGCTTTAGTGCTTGTTAATATGCTTGTTGTTGGGTTGCTTGTTGTGGAAGGTATTGTGCTTGTGTCCATGCTTGCGCTTGCACTTGTTCTTGTGCTTGAGCTTGTCCTTGTGCTTGTCCTTGTGCTTGTTGAGCTTGGTATTGGGCTTGAGCTTGTGCTTGTGCCTAAGCCTGGGCTTGTGCTTGTTGGGTAGCTTGTACAATTTGTGTAGCTTGTGAGGCTTGTTGTTGTTGTTGTTGTTGCAATAAGGCTTGGGATTGTGTAGCCTGTTGTGCTTGTAGTGCTGCTTGGGCAGCTTGAGTGGTTTGTGCAACTTGTGTTGCTTGTTGTGCAGCTAATTGTGTTTGCGTTTACTAAACAACTAGTTGTGCAGCTTGTCAATTTTGGATTGGTTGAAGTGCCTTTCGATAGGAAGCTTGTTGAGCAGCTTGTAATGCAATTCTATATTGGCTTGATGTATTTGTGTTGGGTGGTGGTGGTGGTGGAGGTGGTGGCGGATTTGGTATGGTGCTTGTTGTGGTGATGATAGGCACCATCATGTTGATGATTGAGATTTGGGAGGTGGATGGTGCGATCAATATGCTTGGTCCTTCAGATACCATGTTTTGAGGGATGTTTGATGATGTGGTAGTGGTTTGGTTGCCATCTGTTGTTTCCATATCAATGGCAAGATGGGAGGATTTGGTATGATGCTTTAATTGATGATCAAGATGTTGGTTTGATTTTGATTGATGTTTGGTAAAGGGGGAAGCCCTAAACCAAGAGGTGGTGTGGATATTGATGGTAAGGGTGGAAGTGGTGGAAATGTGAGTGGCATACTCCCTTGAGGAATTGATGAAGATGTAGGGTCAAAGATGCCCCCTAGTCCAAATAAGTTACCTTCTCCTTGCGAGGTTATGGGGAGAGAAGTTTGAGGTGTTGCGTGAAATGATGATGATGGGTCATTTGGATCATGGAAGGTGAGGGGGACATATGGATGTGATGGATTTTTGGGTATGGATTGTCCCAAGATGGTGTTTGCGTCCAAATCTTGATTTTTTACGAGGGGATGTGTTTGTAGTGCATTTAGACATGTGCTTCCCTTGTTAACAACGGGTTGAGTTGGAGCAATGGATGATGTAATTTGGGGGATGGGTTGGGTGATGCTTTGGAATGGAGGTGCAGATGAAATTGAGAGTGTGGTTGAAGATGGTTCCACAATGGTACTCATATCGAAATTGGAAGGGAGTTTAGCCTCTTGTTTTGCTAATTCAAGCATGAATAGTGAGGGATTGAGTCTCATCATGATGTTGATAATTCTATGATTCATGGGATTTTGGACCATCTTAGTGATCTCATCTTGTGTCATTCTGAAGGCATTATTGGTGATATCCTCTACTTGACATTCCTCCTGAGTATTTTTTGATGATGAAGGAAAATTAGTTAGAGGATTGCTTGATCCAATGAGATTCATCTCAAAATTTGTTTGGCTTAGGTCACTTTAAGTGGATGTTTCTTTTTTGGTTTCCATGTTCCTCTTGTGTTGAGATAAAGTTTGCACCATAAAATAGGGATCAATTTTCAAGAATGTGGGAGATGAATCTCTAATTCTTTGGATTGATCTAAATTTAGGTACAAAAGAGAAAATTTAGGATGATTAAGGATCAAAGATGAAATGATGAAGTGTGTGAAAGATGAATGATATGGATGGTGAAACTCTTAGAAGATCTTGAGGGAATGCTAGACTTTTGGGACTTTTTTGGATTCCTAGATTTGTTTGGATTTTGATTTTGGATTCTTGGATTTTTTTGGATTTTGATTGATCTTGATTTGGTTTTGGATTGCTTTGATTTTGGATAATGAACAAATAGATCCCAAGATGTTGGATGTTATCTATGGGATATACTTTCTCACAAGATGATAATTTGACTCAGTGTAGGGAGAAGGATGCATCTACCCACACCTAACCAAACAAGATGATAATTCAACTAAGAATATGGAGGATGCATCTACATATACCTAGCTAAACAAGATGATTTGATGATTTGACTAAGCGCATGAAGAAGGATGCATCTACATATACCTAACCAAAGATGTTTTGATGTTTTGATTCAATGATTTCAATGATTTTGATGTGCCAAAAAGTCTAGCATGAAGGATGATTTAAATATTTTCAAGAGTTGTTGCTGAGATGATTTTGGTTTGATGTTTGAAAGATGGATGAAGGTTTTGATTTTGATCCTATGTGTACCTAAAATGACTCTTGTTTACAAGACCTCAGTTTTAAGAACATGCTTTACTCTAAACAAGGTGTTCAAATTTCCAAAAAAGATTTGGATTTTGACAATAATAGAATGAGTACAAACCGAGATTGTTTCTTGAAGCTCTTCTGTAAAAGTTGAAAAATAATCTTTGTCTGAATTCGTAGAGCATTGAGAAATGCTTTTGATGTTCTTTTGGACTAAGATATTTTGACTTTGGTTTCCAGATTTTGATCTTGTGTGAAATCATTTGAGACACATGTGTGGGGTTCAATTGTTCTTAGCTTTGTTTAATGACTTCTTCTTCTTTTTTTACCACAAACAATTCTTGATTAGCTTTTTGAAACTAGATGTCCAATGTCTCAACTTCTCATCCCACAAAATACATTATGTGGGACTTTGATGAAATCAAGGAAAAAGTTACCTATTGTTGACTTTAGTAAGCAAATTGAGATATAAATCCATGTTTTTAAAAACCTCTAAGGATAAAATCCCAAGGGAAAGCAATAACACATGAATTTTTTCAATGTTATTTATTTCCTAAAGGGTTTGAAGTTTGATGACAATGTTGAATGTTTGTTTCCAAATGTTTACGAACATGCAAAGTGTTTTGTAACCAAGAACAAGTACAACCCTATGGCTATGAAAGACTATATTTGTTGAATCCCCACTTGGACAAGTCCAGCTATGCTTTTTTTTAGTGAATGGTTAGATGCTTGACCCCACAAGGCTCCCCTCCACAACACTCACTTATATGGGGCAACCAAGCATCAACACCCATGAAAACCCATGGCATACTTTCCATTTCTACTAAAAACCATAAAAGTGTGGGGCAGCTTCAGAACGACCTTTCTTGCACCAACAAATAGATCAAGGATTTTGGATTTTTCTAAAAAAGGGTTTTAATTCAGACTTTCTGTTCTTAGGGATTGACCCATGCAGCGAGAGACCATTGCTGCCCTTCTCGTCGAGACCAACCATGTGATATTGGCCTTTGTTCTAGTATCCACACTTATATATCGACTGGAAATACACTTGGCTTTAGCATATTACCGATTGGGTCATTCCCTTTGGTGATTACTTTTTACCACAAGGCAAGCCCTCTAGAATAAACAAAAGCGAGCAAGAAATACTCGTAACTTGATCAATCCTTGTTGCAACACAAAGAGAGAAAATGTACGTAATATACTCCACTCACACTCGCAAGTTTTGTTCAATTTTAGTCCCAAAATGAAATGTGGAGGCAATTACTTTAACCAAATTAAGATCACCAAAAGGCCTTTTGATTCTCAAGATCGCCATGAGGCACGAGAGAACTGCATACATCCTTTTGATGGTATTACTTTGAGTAAGTAATTACAAAACAAAGAAGCACTTGTTCATTTTAAATCCACAAAGCAAGAATGATTTATTTTTTAAGCACCAAAGGAAATGTAAAAATTGCCTTGTTCAACTGTTAATCTTCAAACCAAATCCAATGATTTTGTCCTAAAGTTCTTTTTAAGCCTTTTGTAGCAAAAATTGAAATATTCTTTTTAGAGCCCAAAAGAAAATTAGTAGGTCCTAAGCACATGAAAGATAACAAATTTTTAAGAGAAATTGTGAATTCTGTAAGAGTGTTAAACAAACACTAAAGTGTTCCAAAACACTTGGTATCATGAGAGAGTGATGCTAGTATGCCTCTTTCAATCTTGTCTCTCTCCTTTACTTTGATTTGACCAACCTACAAAAAACTAGTTAGAACTGCAAAACAAAGGTCAGGAAAGTAAGTAATAACCCAAATGATCATAATTAAAAAAGCACGTCATAAAAAATTGAGATTTCACTTTTACTTCCCTTCAGTAGTGGAGTTTGCATAGGCGGTGCAATTTAAGGAATCCAACGATGCTATATGGCACCACTATTTCTGCAAGCGTCACTCTATAGTAAAATAGAGTGTGTGATTGTGTCACCCTTTTCACCAGTGGTGCAGTTTGGAATTTAAAAATTCCAGCATGTGAAAATGGAATCAACGGTGTAGTTTAGAAATTTGAATCTGGGGCGGGAAAGACAGAGTGTCGTTGTTTGAAGTTTGAAGCCGTGCTATATGGCAACGCTGATTTTCTAGCAGTTTTGTACTGCGACACTAGTCTACTAGTGGTGCACTTCCCTGTAGACACAAACAAAAAAAAGCATAATTTTTTTGATAAAAACGTGATCTAAACATGAGATTTTCCTTCCTAGCACCAAAATGTAGAACAAAGATCCTAGCACCTACAAAACACAACAAACAAATAGATTAGAAGATTCAAATGCAAGCCAAGATCAAAGTTCCCCATAAAGAACATGTCCTGATCAACATGAATTAGATTATTTTATCAGGGCTTTCTAACCATATTTATCATACAAAATGACAAAGAAATGTTTACTTGAGTCAATAACATTGGATTTCATCCTCTTGTTCAAGCAATGACTGGCATATAAGGCAAAAGAAATTACAGTGTGTAAAAGTTGGAAAAGCACTTATGTACCTTTCTTTTCCAGTCCTAAGAAACTCTATCCACCATTGTCTAGAATTCCAATCCAAGCTATGTATAAAAAAACTGTGTCGAATCATTTTATGTGTTATGTTGTAGCCTTTTTTCTTATGTGAGAACTCATCTTGACTCTTTGGAGTGATATCCACACTCCTAGCATGTTTGTTTGAATTGACCATAAATGAGGATTGTTGGTCAAAGCAAGATATTTATAGTCTTTAGGTGATGGAACACATGTTAATGTCTAGAAGGAAAAGAGAAGAGGAGGAAAAAGGCATTGGTAAGCATTAAGTAATAAAAGGAAAGCCTTGTTCAGAGGTCATTTGCATATGTATAGGAGGCCGCAAGTTTATTTTTAAGTCATAACATGTTCATATTCAAGAAAACATAATATATGTATGTTGTAATGCACTCATGTTAATGTTCAATCATGTTTCTCTTGATGTAAGTGTATTATAATACATACAAATTCTAATTTAAATCAATAAAATCACTAAGTTTGGAAGAAGTTTGAATTTACAAATCCTAAGGGTTGGACATGCAATTTGGGTTCCCAACTATATGTTTTACAAGCAACATGTAAAATAATAAATGAAAATCATTCTCTTTGTCAAGTTCATGTATCTTAGGACAGGATTATACAAAAACACCACTACAATATCAAGCTCTATCTTAGTTTTCTAACTGTGTATTTTGTTCTAAAATATAAATATATTAAGGTTTTGTTCTTTAATTACTTTTAGCATGTCTTTAGTTTCTAAAAAAATATGTGTATTACTTTTTTGTGTAATTGTTTTATCTATTCATCCAAAAAATTTAAAAATTACATTTTCACAAGTCAATTTTTTGTTCTTTACGATGTGTCTACTAAAAAAATAGTAAAAAGTAATGGGAGGTGGGGTATTGAGATCACACCCAACATTAATATATTTTGTGATAAAAATAAGACCATATTTTGTGCTCTTAGTGTTTGAACCTCTTAATCATTATCATTTAAAAAATAGTCATTTAGAAACTAGATTCTAAGAATTGGTATTATTGTTTTTATCACATCTTCATGTTTTGAGTGTAGGCATTTTGAATTACTCATCGAAGTTTTTTTTTTTTGTTGCTAATTTTAAAGAAAATATAGCCACTGAAGACCCTCTTATAGACCCCTTTCAATGCGCTTAGACCTAGTTCTTCCAATCTTATATTAAATTAGCAAGATTAGGAATTTGTGTTGATAAACTTCATGATAATCAAGCTAAATTATTTCAGAGAGCTAAATTCATGAGTAAGTGCATATGAAGCCCACTAAACAATTTGAATTCTAGTTTTTAGAGAGGAAAAGGAATCACTATTATCAAAGAGAAATTGAAATATAGATTGCATAAAGAAAGGTAGGGCATTCATTTTCAAGTTCTAAATTATATTATGCATGAGTGAGTACAATGTATTTGTTTATTTTAGGTATTTAAGAAGTAATTGAAACCTTAATTTTATGTATGTGAACTAATCAATTCCTAAAAATTACAGCCTGTATCTCAAGATGATTCCCAAGAGAATTGTAAGACAATCTATTTTAGAGGTCATCAAATGGGTAGGAATGAAGTAAAAAATTTCTACTAATTAAGGAGATTCAATTGAAGGTTTTTCCAAGGAATTAGAGATCCGATCAATTAGATACAACAAAGGGGTTAAAATACATCTAATATTTAACACTTGGGTCTTCAACCTGGACAAAGTTGCAGTGCATAGCAGTATAGACTAAAAGATTATCTGTATGTGAAATGATGGATAGCTTCAGGAGAAATCTACTGATTGTGGCTTCTGTTATTGTTATAGTTTTGATCTCAACTCGATTGGTGCCTCCATCGAATAAGGGTGGTGCAGTTCAAGCCAGTCAAATTAGCTATATAAGCGATAAAGTGATAGAAGCTTTGGAATCCATCATAGGTTCTGCCCCTTTTGATTTTGCAAGGAGTATAGTAAGAAAACACCACTGGAAGAAGAACCATAAGAACAAATGTGATGAAAAACTTCCACCCTATTATATTTTGGATGAGGATTATAGCCAAGTTGTGATAGTGGATCAGGATGGGTGTGGGAATTATACAAGTGTGCAGAAGGCTGTAGATGCAGTTCCAGAACAGAGTGCCAACAGGACCATAATTGTCCTCCATTCGGGTGTCTACAAGTAAGTTGATTGTCCTTGCTTGGATCAATAAGGCCTAATAGCTTCAGATCTATAACACATATTTAGTTAACAAAGAAGGAGAATAAATTCTTGTAATTCTGTGACATGTTTAAACTCTTAAATCTGTAATGTAAGTTTGCTATCAGTATCAACTCATTATATGCTGCAAGAAAATGTGTAAAATGACCCACATATCAAATTGTTCAAACAGAGAAAAAGTTTCAGTTGCAGAATCAAAAGGCAGCATCACATTCCAAGGACAAGGTTACCTTAACACCGCAATCCAATGGAATGATACAGCCAATTCTTCTCATGGGACATACTTCAGTGCATCGGTCACAGTTTTTGCACAGAATTTTATAGCCAGGAATATAAGTTTTCAGGTTAAAAATCAAATGTATATGTTATATTGTTTCTGTAAATATTTTTTCACCTTTAAATGCATTTTAAAGGGTAATGCAGCCTACTTTATCAAAAACAATGGAAGAAAGCTTACTTTATAATAACAATGCATTTCTTCCAAACAGAACACTGCTCCTCCAGCAAATCCAGGTGATGTTGGGGGACAAGCAGTTGCTTTGAGAATAGCAGGTGATCAAGCTGCTTTCTATGGATGTGGATTCTTTAGTGCTCAGGATACCCTTCTGGATGATGAAGGAAGACACTACTTCAAGGAATGCTTTATACAAGGCTCCATAGATTTTATATTTGGCAATGCAAGATCTCTCTATGAGGTGATCCCATGAATTTTATTGCTTTAGAATATAAATCAAAAGAAAGAAAAAATAGCACCATGGTTACAAATCAGACAGTCTCTGTAATTTTCTGTTCAGAATGAAGAATGTGTTGAAAAAATTGTGTATGGTAACATTGTCTCATTTCTGCAGGATTGCCAATTAAAATCTATTGCAAATCCAGTGCCAAGTGGAGCTACAACTATAACCGGGTGCATCACAGCACAAGCAAGACAGTCAACTGAAGAAAACACAGGTTTCTCCTTTGTGGGTTGCAGCATTGAAGGAAGTGGAAGAATTTGGCTAGGCAGAGCAATAGGTCCCTACTCTCTGGTGGTTTTCTCTAACACTTACATGTCCGACATCATTGCTCCGGAAGGATGGAATGCCTGGAATGACCCAAAAAGAGATCAGTATGACCTCATTACATACTTGTTTTCTTCTTATCATTACTCAGTTTCCTCCTCAATGTTGTAATAGTTTGTCTTCAATTTTTGTGACACACAGGACTGTATTCTATGCACAATATAGATGCAGTGGCCCTGGTGCAAACCAGAGCTTGAGAGTACCCTATTCAAAAGATCTTAATCAATCACAAGCAGCTCCATTTCTCAGCATCTACTATATAGATGGAAATCAATGGCTTAAACATAAGGACAATACTCCTCTTCCTTCTCCTCCCAAACATAAGACCGTAGACACCATAAAGACCATCACAGTAAAGAACAACATGTCCCTATCAGCCTGAATTAGATTATTTTATCAGGGCCTTTCGAACAATATTTATCATGTGGAATGACAGAAATGATTACTTGAATCAGTACACTGGCATTCTACATTTTCCAAGTTATTTAAACTTTAGGATTTCATCCTCTTGTCGAAGCAATGACTGGTTTTTAAGGGAAAAGAAATTGTAAACTTTGGATGTACCTTTCTTTTCCGGTCCAAACAAACTATATCCATCATTGCATAGAATTCCAATCCAAGCTATATAAATAAAATTGTGTCGAGTCATATTCTGGTTATGTTGTATTCTCTGTTCTCGTGTGAGAAATCATATTCATCTCTTTGGAGAGATATCCGCACTCCTAGCATGTTTCTTTGAAGGGAGGACAATGAGAATTCTCAGAAATGTTTTGAATGTAATGCTCCTATGTGGTAGTCACGCTTGGCAAAAAGTTCGCGACTATACCCTTGGCTTGGGATCTAGAACTTTCTTGAAGTTTTATAGGTCTCGAAGTATCAACACTTTGCATGTTATTTCTGGGTGTTGAGATTGAGAAAATAATATTGTAGATTTGAAATCCACTTTGGAGGTTGTCTTTAGCTTCTTGGTGAGAGATATTATTTTATGTTGTGATATTTATTCTTTTCCCATTATCTCTTATTTGCTTCTTGTTAATTGGGTTTCCTATTGCATATTTTAGTAGGCATATATTTTAATGTATTATGTATTTTATTTTTACATGGCAATGCATCACAAGGAAATTCAGTGTTTGTGGTCGAGACTTCCAAAAGGCTACAAGATCATCCTTAAGACTTCTACTTTTCTTTTTATAGAAATTAGATTTTATTTTTCACTACAAAAGAGATATTCTTGACAGTCTATTATAATTGAATATTTTATATTGAATTTGTAATTATTTTATTCAAATTTCTAGTTATAAACTTAAAAGGATTTATCACATTATAAAATAGATTGTTTGATTTATCCTAAAGCTAATATAAAAAGTTGATTCTCAAGAAAAAACAATTTCTCTGCCATAATCAATTTAATATATTGCATTTTTGTGAACCCGACATTCTTACACTTAAAACCTTAGTGAAAAGTAAAAACATTTCAAGACTCTCAAAAACACAAAATTAATTACAAATACTTGTTTTCATTGTGCTAGCTACTAAAATTAGACTGAGTGTCATAAATAATCTTATGAGCTTTACAACCCAATCTCTTTATTTGGGTAACATAGTTAGAAGAAGTATTCATAATCTAAATATGCTACATTCTAAAACTTTGCATACGCCTATTTGAACTGCTCCAAATTTCTCTACAGATCATCTTACACTTGGCAGGCTTGACTACCCTAATTTTCCTCATTGCATTTCTACAAATCTTGATTCACCAACTATTTCATCCCCCTCTTCAAGTGGTGGTATTGATCATGATTTTCCCCTAAGGGTTGGTTATGAGAAGATTCAAACTTTAGAAGAATATTTGTGTAACTTTCAAAATTCTCTATCTAATGATATGTTTGCACAAGGTGCTCCTATTATGGACACTATCTATAATATGCTAATTTATGATTAAAAACACTCGATTTTCATTAGAGTTCAGTGCATATTGTTCATAGCAATGTCCCCTCCTATACTTCAAGCTTAAGAAAATTAAAAGACTAGCATTCTAGCATTACTAGAATGTAGATATTTATGTCTATGCTAGTGCCTATTATTCATATGGTGACAACACCTATGGCAATAATAGATCCACCTTCTTCAAGTTTCTTTGTGAGTTGTTCCTCTGAGATCTCTTATGGATTTCTTAGCTTAGGTCTTGGTTCTTCTGAACCCCTTATCTCTAGCATCACTACATCTACAGTCCAAACCTCCAACCCATATACCCCAACAATAGACCTTGTCCTAAACTAAATCTTACAAAATGTTGGCAAGTTACAAAATAAAATTTCTAGCTTATCCAACACTTCTTCCAACCATTAATTTAGCCTTGTTATAGATGCAACCCATTAGCCTTATACATCCTTAACATTCCTCTTCCATAGGGATTTTAACCATCTCAATTTGAGAAATGTAGTAGAAAAGGAGATTCTTAGAGTCATGTTTTTGCATTCATTGCATTATGTAGTGACAATTTTTTAGGATGCATTGTTAGCAAAACTATTCTTACGATCTCTGATAGACACAACGTTGGAGTGGTTTTTCTCCTTTCCTAAAAAATCTATCTATACATTTGAAAACTAATCAATCAATTTCTCCAACATTTCTAGGAAAATATTGGATCACAAATTACATTCATTGATCTCATCCATTACAAAAAGGGACCTACTAAGAAAGTGATTGATTTTATATTTAGATATCAATCATTGTTCTGATATATCCCTTATGCTCTCCTAGATTTTGATGTACAATGTGTATTCATCAAAAACTTACAGCCAACGCTTAGGGATAAAATATTATTGATGAAATATAATTTGTTTGCTCATCTTTGCACTACCTTGAGAGATTATCAATAGTATTTTAGTTAGTATGGGGCCTCTACCTCATCAACTCACTCATATAATCAAGGTAGTAAAACTTCTTCTATAAATTATAAAAGAAATAAATCTTTTAACCAAAAAATAAGTATAATTACTATACCAAAGGATTATGGGGTCTCAGCTATAGTACTTTTACTTTAGAGGCATACATTATTCACAAAATTATTAGATTCTTTGTATAGTATCCTGCGTAATCTATCAAAGGATAAATTTATCTCTTCCTAAGATCAAACCTCTTTCAAATGATCAACCTTATCTAGCTTGGTACAATCCAAAAAAATTATACTAATTTCAACATGTCCCTAGCCATGATACTGAGAGATGTATGGGCCTTCACCATATGGTGCAAGACCGCATCAATACAAGTAACATCTAGATATGTGAAAAGAAAGAATTTGCTAATAAATTGGTTGCCAAGTTGAATTAGGAGCTTCATATATACACTAATCCTTTTCCTACACATTCTTCTCACTTTGTTTCAACTGGTGTTTTGTCTTCTATAAATTCTCAAAGAAAAATAAAATAAATGGTCACTATGGTTGATATTGCCATGAGGTCACATCCATCATATGATATCACCATGCCTACCATATATTTTTCTACAATGGTTTTCCTTTGAGTATAGATAATGGGTCTCTTTATATCCTTGCTCATTTTAATGAGAAAATCACTAATGGTGTTTTTGTTTTTGATATATTAAGTAGAATTTACAAGGCATTGTACCCTTTACATGACGAGCCCTAAGGGCCAAAAAAGATCAAGTCCAGATAGTTAAAACATAAACCACCAAAATGCAAAACAAAGAAACAACAAAACAACTGACAAACAACGACCCAACCAAGACAGGACATAGAAGCAATAGACTAACTAGTACCCTCTCATTTCTGAGAGAGGAGGTTAATAACATCCCCCCAACCCAATTGGGGCCCTCCTCCAAATTCTTCCTATCCATTTCTTCTTTGAGAACAGTAGAAAGGATACCAGTAGCATGGTGGATCATTTTGATAGTGAAATAGGTCAACCTAGCAAATTTCTTTTCAAGTTTATCCATCTGCTCTAGCAGCATGCTATAATCATCCACCCTGTCCACAGTCTTAGCATTATCTTCCTCCATAGCCTACGGGTTTGAGGATTGGGTTGTCAAATCATCCTTGAGAATCTTGTTGGAGTAGGAAAAGTGACTAGGCCCTTCCATGAATTCCTCCTTATCCTACGTATCTTCCTCCTTCCTCTTGCCTTTACTGTCAGACTACTCCTCATCACTAGAAATATCATTCATAGGAAATTTCTTACTATTTTTTGCCAGCCTGTGGGATCTCCTAGTGCTAGTATTCTCCAACCCTCTATCCACAAGAGTAGCCACAATGGTGTCCCCCTAAGAGTCTTTACCAACATTATTCTTCCCTTCACTATCCATGGTCGATAACTCCACCTGGCATTTCCCCTCTTCCTTTAGTTTTTTCCTTGCAACAAATTTGTTGTATGTCTTGTAGGGAGCAGTTTTGAGCTCACAAAGCCCAATCACCACTTTCAACTGAGTAGTCCCTGCACCACCCTTCTTTTTCTTGGTGGGAGGTTCAGGCTTGGGGGTTTTGGTGTTCACCAGAGGGGTTTTCCTTTTAAGGCCCTTAGACTCAGCCGAAGAGGGATTCACATTGGGTTGGTCAGGGGGTTCAACTTCCTCAATACGAACTACAAAAATATGTTTAGGTGGACAAAGTGCCAGATGGAAATGATAAAGCCTCAAGATGAGGCCCTGGTGCAGTGGCAGGGGGTGTTTCATCAAGATTTTAGGCAGCAGTGTCCAAGCACTTCTTAATAGGAATCTCCAAATCAGTAAGTAAGAAAAAATGAAAACTCAATAGCATTTTGTGACAAAGATGATTGAAAAAAGGAAGATGATAATAATAAAATACCCTATGTCTACCCTCTAAGGTCACATACTTCATTAGAGACAAAAAAAATTGGTCCCAAGGACGAGGGAGCACTTCCCTTTCAAAACCCAATTGAGACCTAACAGGTTTTTCATTTTCTTTGAAGTAAGTGTTGAGGCTTTCATTGTCCTAGGTCTTAGTGTGCTTAGTCTACTTCTTCCCACTACATGAAATCCTAGTCGTTTGAGCTATGACCTCCTCATTGACCTTGAAGAAGATACCTCCCATCATAACACTCCTATCTTTCCATGAACTCGCAAATTGATTTGACATCCTTGCATCATGTCCCACCAAGAACTCCATCAATGACACTATCCCACTTTCGACGTAAATATGCCAAACCAAAGGATCCTTTCAAAATTCCTTGCAGTTATTCGGCTTCGTCCTCACCCTGTCACCACCCATATTGTCACATTTCACTCTAAGGTATCAAGAATATGGTGAGAGAAAGAAATTAAAATTTCTATCAATGTGAGAGGTCACCCAAAAAACACTACTTTTAAGCCAGCTAGGATGAATATGGGTAATCAAGACGATTTGTAAATTACACGCGCTAGAAGTTATTTCCAAAAGATGAAATCACCGCAAGCCCATAATTGAAAATATTTAGATACCAAAGGCTTAGGTTGTGAAAAATGATGACATTGGTAGGTTTTCCCATCAAGTTGCATATACACAAGTACTAATGCCAAATGGTCTTGAGGCCAAATTTAGAAATCCCTAAGTATCTATCTTTTGTCTTATGAAACTTTTTAGCAGTGTTGAGAGGACTTAGCATGAGCTCCACATGATATGAATAAGTCACATCAAAATTGAAATTGGAAGTCTGTAAATATATGCGTAGGTTATGACAAGACTGCACATTAAATTTACACATGGCCTAACCAATCTTAGTCATTAACCCATGGTACTTCCCATCACCTCTCATAGTTAGCTCCATAACCACATCCTTCACCCAATTTTTCAAATGCTAGCACATATTTAACACCTCATCATCCTTCTTTGTCCACATCACCCAAAGTACAAATATGTGGACAACCCATAAAGCCTTAACAATAACATAATTAGTTATCATTGTTGGTAACTAAGGTGCCCTGATCCTTAAGGATAATACCTTGTAACTTCAACGGTAAGTTCCCAATACTCCTCCAACACTTGGAAACGCTCTAAGAGGAGCCAAGAGCTTGATTTCCCTCCCAAAAGATGTGAGAAAAGATCTTTATATCCATCTTCGAAACCATGTGATTTATGTCTAAAAGGATATCTCTGGTATTTCATCCTAATAACTTGCCAAATTCGATTGAATTAATTACTAACTTGGAATCCCCTTCTGTCTGCAGTTTCTTTATCCCCATAGTAACAACTAAGTGGACACCCTTTAGCAGTGCACTAGCTTCCATAGTCATGGAGGTATGAATCCCAATACCCCCTAAGTAACTAGCCATAAAGTTACCCATGTTAACCCTGATGATACCTCCAATGCTAGCCCTGCCAAGGTTCCCCTTGGCTGCACCATCAAAATTGAGTTATCCGGGAATTTCGAAGCCATGTCCCATCTAGCTTGGGCCTTAGAGTTGTCAAAGGAGTTGATCTCCATGTTCTTGTTCCAAGCTTTAGTCGTTTTGATCTCCCACTCTGTAGGTGCTTTGTCTGGGGTTTTCCTAGTGTAAATCAAAAAAAAATCAAAAATAAGCCTTAACCCAATGCCAAAAACCTCCTTAGGACTCATCTCAATATTCCTAAAGATTTAGTTATTTCTCTCTTTCCACAAGCACCAACTGATGATGGGGGAGACCTAGTTCCAAATCTCCCTAGGGATAGGATGTTGAAAGGGACCAGACCAACCCAAAATGAAAGATTTGATATCCCTACACATAGTCTAGTGGGTCTCCAACTTTTCAAAAGCTAGCTCCCAAACTCCAACAACAAATGAACAATGCAATAATAAATGATCAACAGATTCTTCACCACTTTCACATAACAAACACCTATTTAGGATTTGAAATCCCCTTTTCCTCAAGTTATCCTAAGTTAGGACCCTGTTATGGCATGCCGCCCACCAAAAGAAATTGGTTTTAGGAATCATGTGCTTATTCCAAACCTATCTCCAAGGTCTGTTATGATCACCATAGATTGACAATAAATTGTAAGCCATTTTGACAGAAAGATTTCCTAGCTAATCTTTGACTCAATAGAATTCATCCTCAAAGATGGATAGAGGTAATCTGGTTAGGGAGAGAAATTCTTGCAAAGACTTAGCTAGTAACAACAACTCAAGGGACAGGGGGTAGTAGAGAACCAAATCTTTCCAACACCTAAGACCCGATTGTCCAAGAAAGTAGTTGCTTATATACATACCAAAGAAAATTTGTGTAGGTCTCATAAGGTTCTTGAAATTAGATTGCAATAAAAGGGATTCAAGTAGCCAAGGGACCTCCCAAAATCTGATGTAACTACCATTCCCAAGTTTCCATTTCATCCCAGACATGAACAACCCCTTCATTCTGCAAATGTTATTCCAAGCCAATGAATCGGTAAGGTGATCATCAGAGAGACATTTAATCATAGGTCTATTGTAGAGATACTTAGCATTCATGATCTTGCACTAGTCCTTTTTATTCCTTAATTGGTCCCAACCAACCTTAGCAAGTAAGGCTATGTTGGTACATTAGACATTCCTGATTCCCAGCCTCCCACAAGATTTAGGAAAAAAAAACTTTGTCCTAGCTAACCAAAGCAAACTTCTTCTTCTCCTCTATCTTGGACCATAAGAAGCTCCTTTGGATTTTTTTCGAACTTCTCAGCTATATATCTAGGAATTTTAAAGATAGAAAGGAAGTAGATAGGGATCCCTTGAAGGGAAGTAGTCAAAATTTGCATCTTGCCATCATGGCTAAGGATGGAGCCTTTCCACCCCACCAATTTCCTTTGAATCCTTTCTAAAACTATGTTCCAAAAGGTAGGAGTGACTTCTTTGATAGTAAGGGGTAGCCCTAAATACACCAAAGGGAGAAAGCCACTCACACAACCTAGGACAATAGTCACCCGAGATTGGAGGGAAGGAGTGTTGTTGATGAAATAAATCATGCTTTTATTATAATTTATACACTGGCTAGACCAAGCAACATAATTGCTAAGGCAACTCTTCCATTTCTTGGCTTCAATCACAGAAGCCTTCCCAAAGAGGATGGTATCATCAATGAATTTTTGGATAATAGTAGGTTCCAATGAAGTAGCAGGTTTAACCCCCTTAATGGTGTGCTTGTTGATCTTGTCAATAGGGTGAATTTAATAATGGAAGAAATTATTTTTATTAGTGCATTTCATAAATACAAATATAACGATTCTTCAGTGACCATTTGTATGCATGATTTTCTCTCTCTTCCTTCAATGGGTTTGATTACTTTGATGGTCTAGGTTGGACTAAAGTTTGTGGAAACCACATTTGTTGTTATTTATAGATATGACTTATTTAGAGTGAAGTTAGGCATTCCATGACTAACTTGTTGGTATATGGCTTCTAGTGTTGTCATTGATGGCAACTTAAGTCATTATTCTAGCTCACAGATCAAGATTTGTTCATACTGGCGGGCAGAGTAATGAACAGAGTATTACCAGAAGTGAGAATGAAGAACATGGTATCTGGTTAGTATGTCGATCTGTATACTTCACCGGATTATCATTTTGAGTTGTGGATCTCGGGGAAGGTTGTTAAGTATCTATTTTATCTTATTGTTAAGTTTTGTGATATCACATTAATTGGTGTATAAGTTAGGAGATCCAATAGGATGATTTTCTTTTTATTACCTCATGGTGGTCAACTTAGTGAATATGGCATGTCGTGGATATTCGAGGTATAATTAATTAGGGTATTCTTGTGTTGGAAAAAAAATTTGAGTCCTAGCTATGGTTTGGTTGACTTATGTGGATGCGCATTAAAGATTACTCATGATCCGAGCCGACATTTGAAAGATATTTTATATTCCATTAAAGTTGACATATAGCAATTGAATTCTTGCTAGCGGATATATATAAGAGATCGGTTAATTCATTTTGAAGTGCGAGTGGATGTATGTTCAATGTGTGCAAACAGAAGGGTTGTTGAGAAATTTGGCACAGTTTCACTTGTGCAGAAGAGGATTTTTGTGATGTGAATCAAGGAAGAGTAGAGTGAAGTGCAAAATCAGATAGAAGGTCCAGAATCTGATCTATGAGCCTCAACGAAATTGATACCAGGAATTTGTAGATGCTACTTTCTCAGTTCAAATTTTTGTTGTAATCAAAATATATTTTAAGGCAGTGAGCCTTCCTAATTTTGAGTAGTGAGCTCTAGGAAGTGTGCCTGAATGCATGTGCATTCCCTTTTTTCTTCATACTTTTTAACGGAGTATAAATTGTGGATTAACCTCCACTGTGGTTTTTCCCCTAATAGGGTTTCCACGTAAAAATCTTGGCATTATGGTGTTTTGATTTTTTCCTTCATGTGATTCTATCTTTACTTTTGGTGAAATGTTGTAAATGGTTTAAGATTTGAATTGTAATTTAAATATTGTTGAACACTGATTCACCCCCCCTCTCAGTGTTCCTTGAGTCCAACAATTGGTATCAAAGCAAGGTTCCTCTAAAGAAGTTTAACAGCTTGAGGTGGATCTTGGAATGCAATGGAATCTAGTGGTCTTCAATAGTAGCTTTTGGTGGCACTTGATTACTTGATTAGTCTTAAGCAGAAGTCCTAGAATTAAAAGCAAATCCTGAGGATGTTGAAAAATTCATCCAATCATTGAAGGATAAAATCAATGGGTCAAGAGAAAAGAGGAAGGAACTATGTGATCAACTGAAAAAGAAAGAAAGTAAATGTTTGGAGGATGTTCATCTGAATCAAACCTTAAAAGAAATAACTGAAGAATGTGAAAAGCTTGCTAGAGACAATGTTGCTCTAAAGCTTGAGATAGAATTTGTGGTGATGAAGCAAACTAAGGAGATTGAAGAAAGAAAGAAGAATGAGGAGAATTTGGCCCGATCCTTAAAAGAAAGATTTGAAGATGCAACAAATTTGATAGTGGATTCATTTAGCTAGAGATTGAATTGCAACAATCCAAAAATAATGAACAAGAACTTGAAAGACAAATAGTTATTCTCAGAGATGAACTCACTACTACAAATGAATACAAGGAGAAGTTTAAGATCAGTTTTGCTAAGCTTGATGAGCTAACTAAAGGAAAAAAAGGATGCAAATGACAAGCGAGGTCTTGGATATGAGAAGGGAGAATGCTTCAAATCTTAACATAAGGATTCCAGATAAAGAAATCAGATGAACAAAGGCAGAAGGTATTCGGTAAGATAACCCAATGCTCAAAAGTTCAATGGTCACTACTTTGCTTGTAATAAATTTGGTCATATGGCTTCTTAGTGTAGAAGTAAAATAGACTCAAGCACTCCATCATTTCCCGGTTAGTGTTTTAATTGCAATAAGTTTGGTCGTAAGTCAATTGAATGTAGAAGTATGTCTGTTAGTGTAAGGAATGTTAAATGCTACACTTGTGGAAGATTTGGGCATATTTCTAATGAATGCAGATCAAGAGGAAATTAATGGAATGAGTGTTCTAGACAAAGAAATCTTGTGTGTTACAATTGCAATAGATTTGGTCACATTGCAAGATTCTGTAGGAACAAAAACATGGATAGAAGAGGTTTGATATACAAAGGAAAAATTTCACAAAAATATGATAAAGGAAAAGAGAAAGTGATTCTGGAAGTGATAAGAGATCAGATGAAGAAAACATGGGCAAGGAAGAGTGAATCTAATGAAGGAAATAAGCTCGCACCAGAAGCAGCTTTTGGTAATTCCTCTGGAAATTGATCTTAGGCCATTGGCCTAGGGGGAGTTTTTCAAGAAAATTCTTTGTCCCCTTGTCGATAGTTGGCATCATAATGCATGAATTTATCAGTAGTTGTGCTAATAGTTTACAAATGTATCTGTGATTGCTTGTGCAGAAATTTGAGAAGTGGAAGGTCCACAGATGAATTCTTCTTTTGCTATTTGAGAAAATAGAGTATCCAGAACGCCTAGGGAAAAAAACTTAATGTGGTAAAAAGGTTCGGTGTGTGAGTTATAAAAGGGTATATGGAACCCTCATTTGTCACCTTGCATTGAAAAAGAACAAAAGGAGAGCATTTGTAGCAGAATTTTGAAGGAGTAAAGTAAATTTGATGGCAAATTCATTAGGTATTTTAGTTGTAGAATTCTCACTCAATTTGGTGTTTAGTAGAACTTTGTTCGGTATGGAAAGAAAAATGAAGCAAATAAAAGGAATGGTGAATTTAGATGAATATAGTAGTGAGAATATTAGGGATGTGAGAAATATGTTGTCGATCGATGAATTGAAATGGCTTGAAGGTGTGAAACAAAAAAGTTTGGACATTTGGAGTGAATTTCCCTATTTTGATAATGTGGAAGTCATTAGGTTTATCCTGAATAGGTTGAATGATGACATTTTAACTCTGGATAAACCCTATCCCATTTCAAAAGAAGTGATTAGGAATCTAACTGGATTATACAATATTGGGGATATACTGAAAAAAGAAGTCGATTCGAAATAAGGAAGTCGAAACCCTAACCAAAGTAACTGGAGATCAAAGGGCTTTGATAATTTTGACGATCAAAGATTTGATATTAAGGTACATTGCGCATGAAATTTCATACAAAATATTTTTCAGAAACAGGGAAGGAGCAACTTCAACAGGTACAATTTACATCTCTTATAAAATGATAATGGAGGATCATGATTTTGACCTATGCAGATTGTTAAAAGATCAATTGTTGGAAAATGTGCAACTAACAAAGGAGGCAAATTACCCCTTCAGGTTTGGTACCTTGGTCATATGTCTTGTGATGTATTTTTTGAATTACTTGCCACAGATCAATAATGTTGTATGGAAAGAGAATGAACCGGTTTGTAAACAAATTTTTGAACACTCTAATACTTTGGAAAATTGTGAGCAAAAGTATGCAAATTTCTGTAAAGAATTGCTAGGGAAGTTTGGAGCAATTAGCATTTCTATTCTGGTAAGATCACTTGAAGTTGGATCCTCTTCTGGTGAGATGGAGAGGAAAAAGAAAAGAGCACAAGAGATTGTTGATTACACTCCTCTCGCAAACAAGACTCCAGAAATTGAAGGAAAAGGTAAAGATCAAGTGATTATGAACATACTAGATGAAGAATCTGATGAGTACACTCCAAGGGAAGAACCAAAATCAATTGAACCAAATGTAGTTATAGTAGAAGGAAGTGAAGATACTGCAGCTTGTTCAGGAGAAAGATGGGACACAAAAAATTGCTGACACATGGTCTGATAGACCCTCATATGAACAGGACCTGATCAAGAGCACACTAATTACTTATTTTGTGCAAAATAACATTGGATTGGAGAGTTTGCAAAATGTGTTTCCTGAAGAGATGATTGAATGCATTAAGGAAGCCATGGCCTTTGAGTCTTAGGACAGGGAAGAGGGAGAGATAATTATACATCTGAAGGAGTAGTTCAGGCTCTCTTACCAAATTAAAAAGTAATATGAATGTGTTGAGGAAATTCATAAATACAACCAATAACGTCTACAACTATTGTCTTCATTGGCCTGATGCAGTTGGAAGATACAAAGATAAGTTGGAGTAGATTGAATCTGAGTTGAACAAGATTGGTCAAGATTATAACATGTTTTAGGATCAGGATGGTGTAGTCAAGAAAATGATTCAAGAATTATAGTTTGAGCATACAAAAGTTCAATTCACCAGAAACAACCTTGTGGACACCTTTTGGAAAGTGAAGGATTTAATTGAATGCAAACTGGAGTAGTTAATTGAGGTTTTGAGGAAAGAAGAGAAATTAGAAGAGGCAATCACAATTCTAGAATCTCTCATCCAGATTATCAACTAGACATCTGAGAACAACAACTTGATCTTAATCATTAGGATTACAGTAGAAGCTTGGAGGAAATTTCTTTCGGAAATGAAAGATAAGTACAAGATAATTTTCTGACTCAAGTAGCAGGTGTATTTCTAAAAAAATTGATCCATTTTTTAATTAGCAAAAGAGGAGATCCAAAATATGTTTGTCATTGATTTCAAAGGGGGAGAGAGAGCAGTGAAAAATGCTTTATCATTCTAAGGGGGAGTTGAGTTTTGCAATTTTGAACTTTGGCAGCATAATCATATTTGTTCTGACACTTAGTCATTTTTCACTAAGTGTTGCCATCAATGCCAAATGGGGAGATTTTTGGCATATGGCTTCTAGTGTTGTCATTTATGGCAACCTAAGTCATTATTCTAGTCCACGGATCAAGATTTGTTCTTACTAGTAAGCAGAGTAATGAACAAAGTATTACCGAAAGTGATAATGAAGAACATGGTATCCGGTTAGTATGTCATTATGTATGCTTCATCAGATTATCATTTTGAGTTGTGGATCTCGAGGAAGGTTGTTAAGTATCTATTTTATCTTATTTTTAAGTTTTGTGATGTTGCATTAATTAGTGTATAAGTTAGGAGATCTGGCAGAATGATTTTTTGTTTATTAGCTCATGGTGGTCAACTTAGTGAATATGGCATGTTGCAGATATTTGAGGTATAATTAATCCAAATATATTGTAAGGTAGTGATCCTTCCTAATTTTTAGCAGTGAGCTCTAGGAAGTGTGCCTGAATGCATGTGCATTCCCCTTTTTCTTCATACTTTTACTAGAGTATAAATTATGGATTATCCTCCACCATGGTTTTTCCCGTAATAGGGTTTCCACGTAAAAATCTTGGTGTTAAGGTGTTTTGATTGTTTCCTTCATGTGCTTGTATCTTTACTTTTGTTGAAATGTTGTAAATGGTTTAAGATTTGAATTGTAATTTAAATATTGTTGAACATTGATTCAGCCCCCCTCCTCGTGTTCCTTGAGTCCAACATAGCTTCCATGAAAGTAGTTGTTTTTGTGTTAGACAAATGTCTAAAATTTCCTCATGAAGGAAAAGTGTACACTATCCAACACATTGGATATAGGCCACTTGTGTTAAATGGAGGATTTTATCTTGATCACTTTTGTCCATTACCTATAGGTCCTATACAACCTCATGGTGATCTACTATTTAAAGTGGGTTGTTTAGCACCTTTTTATTCTACAACTCCATCATCATCATAATCATCATCATCATCATCATCATCATCATCATCATCATCATGTTTAATAGTCACTTACCCTTACGTCCCTTCATTACAACAATATATTCCTATCTTTATAACTACCTCCTTGACGGTTAAAGACCAATATGCTCCCTTGAGTAGAAATTTCTCTCCCCTTGTGGCTCCTACTATTCCTATTGTAGACATCTAAATTTGACCACTCCCGTATGGTCAAATTCATCCCCTTATCCTGCATCCATCATCTATGTTAATTAAATAATTTATTTGATTAATATTTCCTCTTTTCTTAAGATTCCTAATGTATTTAATTTAATAATTAAATACTTTATCTTTTGTCCCCTTTCTTCTCTAAATTAAATAAATGCTTTTATTTATTTAATTTAGTCATTTGGCCTTTTCAATTTAAATCAATTTTTTAAATTCACTTTTTCTCTCTCCTTGTCCCATCCTCAATAATCCCCCTCTAATTTGGATTAATTTAATCAATCCATGATTAGGATATGCACATCCTTAATTAGGATTAATGTCACATCCTCCATATTTCTCCACTTGCTCTAATCTTTCATTAATTAGCCTAATCACTTGTTTGCACAACCTTAATTGCATGATTAGGTCAACCTAATCCTTATTCCATTTATGGCATACCCCAAGTCAACCTTCATTAAATGCTTTCTCCTTTTGGAGAACGCAGCCCATTCCCCCATGTGAATTTAAAATTCACATTTATCTTCCCCATGCCTTTTTGGAATTTTTAATTCCTCTCCTCTTTCCCATGAGGATATTTGAAGAATTTCAAATTCCTCATTTGTCACATCTCCCACATGGGGACAAGGACCTCATTTATGAGGAGATATTGCCCCAATCCCAAAGTACATTAAAGTACCTCCACCTCACCTTCCCCTTGACACATCACTGGACACTGGGCAAGATGTGAGGGCTTGTGGGTCCTCAACTCACCCTGGCCTTTGATCTTGTCCATGATGGCTAAATCCTATCCCTCCATTCCTTAGAGACATTTCACCTAAAATTAGAGGATTTTTCCCTCATTTGCACAACCATCAGTCAATCAACACTCATTCAAGCACTCAAGCCTTCAAGCATTCACAAGCATCCACCATTGCTGATACTTTGAGCTCCATTTGCATCCATATTGTGCATCTACCCACATACCCACTTACACCATTGTATTCCTTATCTCATCCTCTTCGTTTTGCATCTGATTTCATGCTATTTTCCATCTGAAGGAGCACACAATCAAATGAATCAACAAGGCCAACCAACCAATCAACTTGGACAAGGTAACTCAGTCTCTTTGTTTTATTTTTGTTCAAGTTCAACTAGGCTAATCGTTGAGGTGTTGTTTGTGTATTTCCTTGCTTGCATTCATTTTCATTTTGCATTTTAGACTAGGAGATTTCACCTACACACATTTCAGGCATGCCCAGTGGGACCCATGTCATGGGTCCAACATTTTATGTTTGTTGTTGTTTGTGTTTTGTAGGTTCAGGTTTCACACATAGGGGTGAATCTGCCTCAATGAGTGAATTTGCGCCTTACAAAGGAAAATTTGAATCCAAATGCAGGAGAAACTAATAGCAAAGGAAAATTTTCCTGATACAGAGGCAAAGTTGCAAAGAAGCAAATTCACCCTTTTTTTGAAAAGGGGCGAAATTGCTCGGGTTACAGAGGTGAATCTGACTTTTAAGGTGAAGTTGTAGAATCAAGTGAATTCACCCATTCTCACAGAACAAACAAACTTTCTCATTCAAAAAAGGTGAATTTTCTCTTAATAAGGGTGAATTTGCTCATCCAAATAGGTGAATTTACCTCACACAGAGGTGAACTCGAGGTAAATACAAGACCTTAATTTCCCATTTTCAGCTTCCGTTTGGTTTCAGTTTTAGGTACTAATCTGCTAACTCATCTTTTTGTGAGTGTGCCTAGTTTTTGCTAACGATTTGCATAGCTTGTCCTCATTTTTCCAAGACTGGTGATTGCAAACTACTAACGCGTTTTTTGCAGAATGATTGATCCAAGATCTTTTAGTTAGTTTGTCTATTGTTTTTCATACTAGTTAGGCACACGTAGCTTTACTTAGAGGGTCAATTAACTTGTTTGTTGTGTTTTAGGATGAAATATTAATGTATCCAATCCCCTTGCACCATTTAGTGATCCTAGGTGACGAGAAATCATAGTTTACTCTAGTCCAATTGAGTCTACCTAGGAGGTGCTAGTGCGTCTAAGCTCTCCCCTTGCACTACGTGCAAACCTAGGGACCAGCCGAAAACATCTACTATCTTCTTCCCTTAGAAAGACCTACCTAGGATTTCATCACCCGAGGGATGATCCCAAGCACGTGTTACCGACAAGGTATATAAAGGGGGGAGAGCTAAATTTGTACCTCAATCTAATCACATCATGTTTGGTGAAGCGTCAAAGCTAGGGTGATACCTAGATAAGATGTGAAGAGTTGGTCTAAGTTTCCAGTACCTCATTGGGGCTCCTGATTCATGCTTGTGATGGTCTGGTGTTCATGGTTGTGACTCACATACTGTGCATATATCGAGGACTCACGAGATAGCCTTGTTCAGCCTAGATAGAGACATGTGTTTTAGCCATGGCTTGGTGTAGTGCAAGGGATGTGGATTGTATCCCGAAGTTACTCACCACATGATCCCTTGGGTTGAGATAGAAATACTTGTGGTGGACTACGATAGTCCTCGAGAGAGATTTTGAAGGTGAGCCCGTGGTGTTTGTTGATGACCCTATGCCATTGGAACGCTAGCTATTCACCTTCACGAGAAAGGGTGATCCAGACAACCACACTGGTATCATAGAGTATTAACCTTGGGTTGTCCACTCAAGGTGGTGGGCCTACATCAAGTTTGTAAACCCATATAATTAATTTTAGGATTGTGTCACTTGGCATGTCTTCATTGTGTGATACTAGTGCTTTTATTTTTAGGTGAGTTAGCCCAGCCTTATGTCTATTGTTTGTCGTGCTTGTTGTCCTTTGCTATAGTCAACCCCTGCCTATGGAGGAAAATTTTCCCCTTAGAGAGGCAATTTTTCCTTGCAAAAGGGCTATTCCATGTCTGTGTATAGTCTAGGTCATCCTGTAGGTGAATTCGACTCTGTCAAAGGCAAATTTGATTGTAGGTCACTTTTTAGGTGACCCTGTTTTCGCCCGTTCTCTGGAACAGACAAGTTTGTCCAATCTTTAGGAAATTCCATCAGTCATCATCCATCAAATTCACCCATTTTCATAGAATAGGTGAATTTTCTATCTTTTGGGGTGAACTTGTTGTCCAAAAGGGTGATTCTGTTCTCAGTTCGAGTCATTTCGTCAATCGTCATTCGTCAAATTTTCCCATTTTCATAGAATATTTGAATTTTCCCTCTTCAGGGGAAATTTTGCTTCCATTTGAGTCCTCTGTCCGTCTGAGTCAAGATTTAGGTGAATCCATTTGTCGAACATGTGATCCTATTTTTGGGTGAATCCATTCCTCATCCATACTGTTCAAGAAATAGGCGAGTTTTTCACCCCGTTAAGCCAATTTGTAGTTCAATTCCACTTGTTTCCCTAAATTTTAGGTGATCTTGTTCCCTTGAGAGGTGAACTTGTCAAATTTTAGGTGATTCTATCAAGTTTTGGGTGAACCTGTTAATGTTTTGGGTGAATTTGTCATAGTTTGGGAAAACTTGCTATCAGATAGGAAAATTTGCTTAGCAAATTTGCCTGTTTCTTTTTCCATCCCATATTTAGGCAAATTTGATCTATTAGATAGGTGAATTTGATCACTTAAAATAGGAGAATTTGTGACCTAAAGAGACAAAGTTTCTTGACACAGAGGCATATCCGTTTCCCATACAAATTCCAGAGAGTGAATCCTTTGGGCCACTAAAATCTTGTCATTTTTTGAGTCCTTTGTCACGATGGAAATTTTTTTATCACCTTCCATTTGCCCATAATCATCACTTTAGTCCATTTTCATTTTACAAAAGTCACCCATTCATCAGCCAAATCATATAGGTGCATCTTAGAACATCTCTAGATCTCATATCCATCATCGGTTCATCAATCCCAATCCTCTAGATTACGTTTCATAGGTCTTTATCCAAGTTGGCTTAGGTGCCTGATCTCGATCGTCATCATCTGCATCTACTTAGGATTTTCATCCATCTTGAGTCAGTCATCATCCATGACCCAATCAATCCACTTCCATCTTGAGGTAGATTCGGTGTTGTAATCATCCATCTATCCTTCAATATGATCGTCAACACCTTGCGTCACCTAGTTTGATCTCTAAACTTGGTCTAGAATCTGTTTCATCATCCTATCTAATCAATTGTCTAATCCTAACAATCATTTCATATCACCAATTAATCTAATAAAATCCTATCACATCCCCTATCCAATCATCCAATCAATTGATCCTCCCTCTAGTCTAATCAATCCTCTAATCGTCACTTAAGTCATCTCTACATTGCATCTTAGAGCATAGTCTCATCTTAGCTCATTTGGTAGTTTTGCACTTTCATGCCTATTACCACTCGATCGCAAGCAAAGAAGCTCATGGTTGAAAAACAAGGTCAAGGTACCCAACCTAACATCCCTCAAGATCCCAATAATGGTGCCTCGTCTCAATCAAATACCGATGTCCAAAACACTTCACCACCTAGTGATGATAACATGGTCATCCAGCCTGAGGTCACAATTGATGAGTACTTCAGTAATCCCACCAATCTCCAAATGACCGATTTCCTTCTTAACGAGCATGGGGAAAAAATTCTTGCCACCTTAATCATGAAGGGAGTCAAACTACCAACGGGGTTTGATCTATCACAATACGTCAACATCACACACCCTCTAGTGCCTCAAGACCCCCAAAATTCATAGAACATTCTAGGAAATTCATATGTTCCTAAGGGTCCACCCATAGATAATTGGTATCAACTTGGGTTCGGGAATGTTGTGCTTTATCAAGTTGGAAATGTTCCTCAGGTTCCAATTTTAGTCATGGGAGCACAAACTAATCCAAATGATCCCCTTGTTTATGGTATGCCATAGAATCCTGCCTCTACCACCTACCATGCCTGTCTAGCAAGGTTTGACCCCCATACCATCTGTACCATGACTCCCACCTAATCAACCAGTTCAACTGCCAATAAACACTGGGGGCAACCCTTTTTGTGCACTACCACCACCTCCTAGGCCTACGCCAGCGACCAAATTACTACCTCCACCCTTCACATCTTAGCAGCCTCCCCAAGGAAACATCCCCACATTCCAACAACCTTTGGTTAATTCACAATAGTCCACTTCATGGCAACCACCTCACCAATAGGTGACACAAAACATTGCCATCCCATCTCAAGCACCACCGCATACTGCAATCCTGACTCAACCACCTCACTAACAACCTTTGCAACAAAATATTCCAGTCCCGCAACAACAACAACCACCCCCTCATTAGGAAACACAGGCTACATCACAGCCTCAACAACCACCGCAAGGTGCCTCAATACTGATCCCTCAATAGCAACATATCCCATCTCGCCCTCTTTACCAACAATCACTGCATTAGCAACAACCACCCCAACAACTCAAATTCCCACACAAACACAACACAATCCCCTTACGCAATACCTTTATCATCCATCAAGCACATATGTCGTCTTTGCTACTTTATCAAATCTGAATCCCAATCTCGTTCATTAGAATCCTCTGCAGTCCCAACAACCACCTTACACTAACCCTCAACAATCACACTCAATCCTTACTATCAAACATCCAATCTGCAACCACCTCCATACACTACCCAACAACCAAATGTTGCATATAACTACCAATCCAATCCATACTACACCCAACAATAACCACCCTATCAATAGGGTGCTTCCACTGCTACATATTATCAACAACAACCATCATATTAGCAAGGTGCTTCCACCTTGTCATATTACCAAGCCCCTCCACCGTACCAACAAGGTGTTTCCACCTCATATTACTAGTAGCAGCCACCATATCAGCAAGGAGCCTCCACTTCATATTACCAAAATCCATCATTCTACTACAAGTCTTATGTCAATCCACAACCATAGTCCACCTATACCAATCAGTATCAACAAATGCCTTCATACACACCTCTACCAACTTACAATCAAAGTGCTTCAGCCTCATCTTCATCCTATTAGCAATATGCTCCTTACAATCAATCCAATCCATCTAATCTGACTCCCTCAGTGCCTTCTAATAAATAGTGGGAAAAAGCCAAAGCTGCATTAAAAGACTTGCAAGCAAGACTAGCAAACAATCCTTTAAGTTTGAAGACATTTGTAGTCCCTATCCATTAGATCCCTCAATCTCACTAGTTCCTTTTCCAAAACATTTTGAGATGCCAAAATTTGATAAGTACAAAGGAACTAAAGATCCTAAGAACCATCTTTAGGAGTTCTATTCCCATTGTCAAGAAGTTCTCCACAACGACAATTATCTCCTATGATTATTTCCAAGGAGTCTAACAAGGATAGCTCTTGATTGGTTTATAACTCTCCCAAAGGGATCCATCAAGTCTTTTACAGATCTTTCAAAAATATTTTTTCACACACTTCTCCTTTAATTTGGATAAGGATATTGATACTTTGGATCTTCTAAAAGAGAAACAATGCGAGAGAGAGACTTTTTCAAGCTACATCCAAATGTGGCATGCTTTGGTCAGTCAGATGAAATCCTCACTCAAAGAAAAATACATGGTCACTCTTTTCGTCGAAAACTCTCACTCAGAAATGGCACATAATTTTAAGCTCCACTATGTCACAACCTTTGCAGAGATAGTAGAGAAGGGTCCTATCCTTGAGAGATCACTTATTGCTAAAGGGCTGATCAAAATTTATAATCCTGATAAGGAAAAGCCATCCAGGGATAAATCCCACTACTGGAACAAGAATAAGAACACAATCAATGATGGTGTCACTCACACCAAACATGTTCAAGTAGCTAATACCATCTAGAGGAAACAACACGTCTCTAATCAGCCATCTATTTCTAATGTCATATCAGTGCCACAGGGGCACCTCGTTCTCCACAATAGTCCAATCAGAATAATCAAGGCAACAGTAAATGCCAATTCACTCAATTAGGAGAACCCATAAGTGTCATTTTCAATAAGCTTCTTTAGGCTAGTTACCCGATCATGTATCCTGTGACCAAGCCTTTTGATGAGTCTAAGCCCAAGCCTGCCTAGTATAAGGAAAATGAATATTGTGAATTTCACAAGATCAAAGGGCATTCCACAAACAAATTTCAAGGCTTAAAAACCTACATCCAAGATCTTATAGATCGGGGCAATATACACGTGGATGCCAACTAGGCCCCATCGTCTAATGCTCAGCTTCAAATATATCAAAACACTTTTCCAAAACATAACCAAGGTGCTAGTACATGAAATGACAATCTCGGGTCCAATAATAACAACACAAATAATGTTAGTTACAAGAGTGTTCCTTATAACTATGAGGGAATCATCATGCACATTGATCAGGTAGAGCCAACAATGTCTATGATATGCATGAAAGGAAAAGATCCACAATGTGTTGTTATGACCCATCGCACTTGCATCACCATCCTTGGAGCCTCTCTGTCAACCCAACCACCTCCTATAAGCTCCCAATATAATATTCTTGATCACCTAGAAAAGACTCCAACCCATATATCTATCCTAGATTTGCTTAAGTCTTCTCCTGTCCATCAAGAAATCTTAACCAAAGCTTTACAAGATACCAACATTCCCAACGATATAGATCCTACTCAATTCCAAGCATTAGTAGGACACCTATCAGCCATGTATCAACTAGGCTTTAGTCAAAATGACATGCCTTGTATTGATTCAAACCATAACCATCCTCTCCATATTGAAGTCCTCATAGCCCACCATAAAGTGAAAAGGGTCCTAGTAGATAATGGATTTTCCCTAAATCTTTGCACATTAAAGTTGATGATCCTCAATAAGATCTTTGAGCAGCTAGAGCACTATAAACTACATCTGAATCCGAAGAAGTGTGTATTCAGGGTCACATCAAGAAAGCTATTGGGTTTCATCATCTCCAAAAGGGGCATAGAGGTAGATCTGGATAAAGTTGAAGCAATCAAGACAATTCCCCCACCATGCAATCTTAAGTAGTTAAGGAGCCTTTGAGGCAAGTTACAATCCATCATATGGTTTATAGTTCAGTTGACCGACAAGTGCCAATCGTTCACCCATCTCTTGTGAAGAGATACCACCTTCAAGTGGGATCAATAGTGCTAGTTAGGTTTTGAAAAAATCAAAGAGTAATTGGATCATCTGCCCATCCTCATGCCTCCAATTCTACATAAACCACTTCTATTGTATATTTCAGCTACTTCAGTTGCATTGGGGCACTATTAGCTCAACATGATGAGTCATCAAAAGAACGTGCAATTTACTACATCAGTCGAACTCTAGTGGGCTACGAACTCAATTATTCCCTGATGGAAAAAGCTTGTTTTCCCGTAGTCTTCAGTTCACAAAATCTTTTCCATTATATTCTCAGCCATCTTGTGAAGCTAATATCAAAGGTTGATCCACTCAATTATCTATTATCCAGGACTTCTTTAACTGGCTACATGGAAAAGTGGGTCATGTTGCTAAGAAAATTTCATATAGAGTACGTGGACCGCAAGGTGATTAAAGGGAAAGTAATAGTAGATCAGTTGGCAAATGCTCCTTTGGTGGATGCTTATCCCTTGGTCATAGAATTTCCTGATGAAGAGGTCCTCACAATGACAAAAGCAGCTACATGGACACTCTATTTTGATGGGTCTTACACACATAATGGGGTTGGTGTGGGTATCTTGTTCGTCACCCCACAAGGTGACTACGTACCAAAGTCATTCAGGTTAGCCTTCCCATGCACAAACAACATAGCAGAATATGAGGCTCTCATCACTGGTCTTAGGATCACCATCCAATGGAACATCACTCGCTTACAAGTCTTTGAAAATTCTCAATTGATCATCAAATAGGTCAATGACAAGTTTCAAACAAAAGATGATAAATTGTTACCTTACAAGTGCATGGTGGATGACTTCAAGAAGTACTTCACCTTCATCCAATTTGAACAGGTCCCTAGAGTCCAAAATAAAGTAGCAGATGTGATGGCTACAATTGGTTCCTTGATTGACATGCCAAAAGATCGAATAGATTGTGAGTTCTTGGTTGAATAACTTTTAATCCCTATGTATGATATCCTTGAGAGTGAAATGGTATGCGACATCATAGGTCCTGAGTCACCATGGTATCATGACATTTACACCTACCTCCACGATAACATCTTACTCCCTGACCTTACACATAACCAACAAAAATCCTTCATCCAATGCACCTCCCACTACACTATCGTGGGAGATACTCTTTATCATCGTGGGTATGATGGAACCCTTCTTAGGTGTCTGAACAAGATAGAAGCTCACACTGCATTAATCAAGGTATATAGTGGTGTTTGTGGGGCCCATTCCAATGACATGGCCTTAGCCAAAATGATTCTCAGAGCTAGATATTACTGGCCTACACTGGAGCATGATTCTTGTGAGTTTGTGAAAAAATGCTTACCTTGCCAACAACAAGTGGATTTGATACATGTTCCTGCTCAAGATTTGCAACCTCTCATAGCACCATGGCCCTTCTCTCATTGGGGTTTTGACTTGATTGAAAAGATATACCCTCCATCTTCTGATGACCACACTTTCATAATCACTACCACTGAATAATTCACCAAGTGGGTGGAAGCAATGCCACTCTCTCAAATAATGGGTATTCAGATCTCCAAATTCATCCTTTTCCATGTTCTCTGCAAATATGGAATCCCATCCACCATCATCATAGATAATGGAAAACCATTCAAAAACCAAGCTATGAAACACCTGTGTGACACCTTCCACATCCAGCATCGTTGGTCCATGCCCTATTACCCACAAGGTAATGGTCAAGCGAAGGATACCAACAAAACCTTGATCAAGATCCTCAAAAAGGTGGTTAATAATACTAGTCGTGATTGGCATCTCCATCTCCATCCTGGCCTTTGGGCCTACCACACTTCCATCCACACCCCCACTAGCACCACTCCATATTCTTTTGTCTATGGTGCCAATGCCATCTTGTCAATTAAGGTTGAGATCCCATCACTGAGAATATCTTTGAAGAATCCCATTAGTGACGAAGATGCTTGGGTTGCACGAATCAATTAGTTGGAACTCCTAGATGAACAATGGATCAAAGCATACAATCATCCTCAAGCGTACCAACATCGTCTTAGGAGAAGCTACAACAAGAAGGTCTGTCCTTGCTAGTTCAATGTTGGTGATCTAGTCCTTAAGGAGAATCAGTGTACCCAGTAGGACTGGGACAAGAAAGGGAAGTTTGAGGCAAATTGGCTAGGTCCCTATGTTATCACTACTAAGTATGAATCTAGGGCATATAGGCTTGGAACACCTGAAGGAGAGCCCCTAGAGGAGCCCATTAACATGATACACCTGAAAAGGTTTTACACCTAAGTCAACAGGGTTATCCTATCCTACAAAAATACCAAATAAAAGGTAAAAAATTGTCAAAAATACAAAAAATAAATAAATCAAAATAGTAAAGAGAAGTAATCTATCCTATGGTGAAAACCACCCTTGGTGGCACCTTGGATAAGTATGTTTGGTGAAAAATTGGCAACAAGCGCCAGTCATAAAGGGATTAATCATTATCTACCTTGCATCCTACTTGCTTTATGCCTCCATCCATCCTATTCTCACATCCAATCCTAGCATCCTATTTCCTCCAGTCCTTTCATCTGCATCCTCTTATCCACCACTTGGTATGTTTTGGTTGAGCATCGAACAATCCTCATCCGTTATCCGCAATCATGAGCTTTTATCCCAATATGAGTTTGTCATTTGTCCCTATTGTCAGTCAGTCTCTCGCATTCATCTAGGGTCCTTCATCATGTCGATCGTCATTAGGACCCATCTTGTCATGTCATTTAAAGCGAATTCAATTGCATACACCTTCATCCAGTTGCGGTCTTCCCTTGATGGATATCCTCGTTAATTTGTAGTATCTAGAATAGTACGGTTTGCAAAATGACTTGGATTATCCCCTTGGGATTTTTTCCATCCTATCATGTTAGTCCTCATCCATCATCTATCTAGTTTTGTCTTTTGTCATTGGTCTTTTTCAAACTACGTTGCCTCTACACTTTCACGTAGGCAAGGTTGATCATTTGATCCAACCCTAGGGCTTTTTTCCATCTAGTCTTTGTCATCCATCATTTGTCTCCATTGTCCTCTTTCCACTTTTATCCATGGCCTTTAATCAAACTATGAGGGATTTGCGCTTTCACATAGGCAAGGCTAATCTTTGATCAGCCCTCAAGCCCCTAGGTCTTTAGGGTGTGTTAGTCTTGTGTCTTGTCTCTCATGTCTTGTGTTGTGTCATTAGGTATGTCCTTATCTAGCTGGCTCTTAACAAACAAGATCCACTAGTATCATGAGATTCAATTGGTTTCAAATATCTTGAGTCATGTTAATCACTTAGTTTAGTCTCCATCTTTGGTCTTAATAGGATGCATCCTTCCTCATCAGACCACATAAATCCCATCCACCTTTTGATCCTTTGGAAAAGGACATTTGAAATTGATTGCTTTCTTTTGATGCTTTTCGCATTTTTTTTAATCATTTGAGCTCCCTATCATAGCTTATCAGGGTCGCCATGATCCATCATATTATGGTGTGTTTTGACTGGTAAACATAGGGGCATATCTTGATCTTTTGTTTGTTGTTGTCTGCTTGGTTGTCTCGCATAGTACCACCAAGATCCTTGTGGTCTTGTGTTACATTGGGGCATCCTTTGTGCTTATGGTTATCCCAATGCTTGGCCTAACCAAATTCATCACAACTTTGGGGTGTTGGGATAGCCTCCTTGTCTGTTGTGTTTGTTTCATGCATTAGACACTAATATGCCTTGGTTCCTCATACCCTGGTGTATCATGTCTTATGCTATAGCAAAAATTAGTGCTCCAAAAGTGGCAAATAGCATTAGGATTGCATTTCATTTTTCATTCCATTGCATTGCATTTATCCTCCATCTATCTTGTCCTTGACCTATGACTAGTGATTTTGGTTGTGCAAACATTTGTCTCCCATCTTCTTTTCTTCTCAGGATACCTACGGTTCTTGATAGGTGCAGTATCACACCCATTGTACCTTAATTTTATAATGATTACAAGGAAATTACTTTCCACAAGCAAGCACAATGTCACTATGCAAGCCCTTATTTACACTCATGCACGTGCTAATTTAATTCATATATTACTCCCAGCATTCATTACATTGCATTTCGTCCAATGTGCATTTATGATATCATGTTCATTTTAAGTTGTTTAGATTAATCTTAATTGGTTATTCTAAGAATCTTATGTTCATTTCATTATCAATTCATTGCATTAATATTTTCATATTAGTCCACATACATTGCATACATCACATTGCATCACATTACATCAAATTATAATTAAAAAAAATTGATTGTATAGTGTACAACATAGATGTTTATCTGCTATGTGTTGATGGACGTTTATTGATCACATTTACTAATTATTTCATGCGTACATCACCACCTACATCAAAAATCATTAGGCTTATGTCCATAGCATATTCCCTCATAACTCATTCATCACATCCTACATCACAAGTGTTAGGCATAATGCATCTCATCCATGTCATCCACATAGGAATAAATATAGATCATCATAAAAACATGCATTGTCATAATAATCATCATCATAATCATCAATAATAAAATAACATACATACACATGTGCATAAATAAAACATGCATCACATAAGCATGACATAGTGTCAATAAGGGATATCACATATATAAATATCAAAATATCATATCCATCACATGGTCTATAATAAAGTCCATCATATAATCAAAATACATGTCCATCATATACATTGATAATAATCAAATTAAATACAAGCACAAGGCTCTAAATCAAATGTGGCCTCTATCCCTCTGTACTACACATCCACCCTGCACCTATCAAAAACTTGTATCATGACCTCTCTTCTCTCTCCTCTCTACCATAGGTTGGCCTGATCTGACCTCTATGGTGTATCTGACACTAGCCCTTTACATAGAGGAGTCTCTCGATAGCTGCTATATCCTCATGTGTGTGTCCCTAATGACCATGATGGTCCTGACATCTATGGTACCACTTGGACATAGGAAGTTACATGTCGTGTAGCATTTGGAACCTCTCTGAAGTAAGCCCCCATATAATAGTTGGACTCTCTGTACTCATCCCTATCTGCCACTTGTATCCTGGCTACATTGTGCTCCACCCTATACCTATCCTGTAATCCCGATAGGTGTCTCCTCTCCTACTCCCATGCATCTTGCACCATTTGTAGTTGATCTATCTATGCCTGCTGATGAGCCTAGTTTTTGGTCTAGTTTTGGGTAGAATATATACTCTATTTTCTCATAGATGTCATGGAATTTAATGATTAAGTGTTGGTATTAGCATAAAGTTTCCCTCAAACCATTGAAATTTGATATTATCTTATCTCTACAAGCTTTAATGATATTTGGTATAATATGTGGGTTATCTATATTGATTTTGCATGTGATTAGTGAATGTTTCTTAGAGTGGTTATAGATGTGCAGTTATTATGCATACTAACCTTGATATATAGATTTAATACGTCAAGTTGAGGAATACACCACTAGCTGGGCATGCACCATAACGTCTGGTTGAGAAATCGCTTCAAGTCAAAGGCAACCGACAATAAAGATTCTTCATGCAACTGAACGTAACTGCCTTATTGTGGACCTTATGATTAAGCATGCATGGACGTTACTATTGTGTTGGATCTACACTTGACTTGCATGTCTGACCAGATTCCATGTATGCGTAATCACCATTGCTCCATTTTTCCCTACTTTCCCTAAATGGCATCTTCCCAGTCATGGATTTGACTGCCTTGTTTAGTTGTAGTATAAATAATGATTTGATGCTCCTTCTTTAGGAGGTTGCACAATTTGACATTGTACTCTCATTCTCTAGTTTCAGTAATATAGATGCATTACTCTTTGTATGCATGATTTACAGAGAATAAAATAAAGTTCTAATTTCGAGCATCTAAGTTCTTGTTAGTTTAGAGGATACTTATCCAAGGGTGCCCACTTGGTGAGTAATTTGTCTTCTTAGTTTAGCATTAGTTTAGTATTACTTGTTGTTTAATACTTAGTTAGAAATCTAGTATCAAATGTTCCTTCAGCTACTAGAATTCCATTTTGTGACTATTCTTGTAGCCAAAGCAGATAGAGTAGTCTCTTGTTTGTAATTCAGATTTTCATTCTTGCTCTGGATCTCAGCTTAGCATAGTTGTTGGTTGATATTCAACATTTTCTTTATTTACTTCTAGTATTGTGTTTCTTAGTTGTAGAGTGCAATGACTACTTGAGCCCCTAGGGCACATACTATGCTAACCCATTTCAAGTTCACATCCCTGGGTTGAAAAGTTAAATGCACCTTCATGATGATTGAATAGCTATTTAGGTTAGATGTCTAGTCTCTAAATCATGGTTGTAAAGTCTTAGTTATGAAATCATTGGAGGCCAACAATTTTAGCACCGTTGTTGGGGATGGTGTCAAGCTAGGAAGTCTTTTGGAGTCATTGGTAGTTTTTCTTATTGTAGTGTTTCTGAATGTTTTTCTTAGCATATTCTAATTTAGGAAGTAATGACTACCCCTAATTCTTTACTAATTCTTTGTGTGAGCTGACTGATAGAGAGTGATACCGCATGCATAGAGGAAGGAGAAGGGATGCTTATGGAAAATTTCTTCCTAAAAATCCTCGCCCATTCTAGCTAGTTGAGTACCAAAACCTGCCAAAAGAATAGGAAGAAGAAGATCCACACCCCTTTGCTAATGCATATCCTGATCTAACTAGCTCTAACGTCTCCTCAGAAGATCAAAATCATCTTGATAACCCCTTTGTCCTAGAACCGCATCGAGTAGGCATGGGTGATGCAAATAGGAACATACCAAACCAACCAACTTTTCCTTTCCCCATTTACCATCAAAATGAAGTTGACAACGTCATGAAAATTCCTGCCTCAACACTCCCCAAGTTTTATGGACTTGTGATAGAAGATCCTGATACCTTCTTATTTGAGTTTGACATACTCTATAGGAGTTATGATTACACTACTGTTGCCCATAGGCTTAATTTATTTCCCACCACCTTGAAAGAGGCTGCATTAAGATGGTTCATGAGCCTAGGTAGAGATACTGTGGAAACTTGGGAAGACATGAAGACAAAATTCCCTGAGAAGTACAAGGAATATTGTAGGGGTAGTGACATGAGAGGAGGTGAAATTTTTAGGATGCAACAAAAGGAAGATGAGAGCTTGGAAGACTACATTGCAAGGTTTTTTTTTTGCTTGCAAAATTCCCCACACCATGCACTTAATGAGGACTCACAAAAGTTGATTTTCCTCAGAGGAATTAATGACAGCTGCACTGATGCTTTGGACCTCATGGTAGGAGGAGATATCTCCCAAGTTCCTTGGGAGGATATCAAGAAAATATGCTAGAATTACTCAAGGGAAGCTTCAAAGAAAGGGAAAGCTTATCAATCTTCCATGGGTAAGTCAACTACTGGTGGAGTTTCGAGAATGGAGATCATCCATTTGTTGGTAGACTTCAAGCAAGACATTATCAACAATCTAGCTAGTTGGCTAGATACACTTCAGGCCAAGAAGAAGCAAGAGGAGGCATAGATGATGTTGACAGAGTATTGTCCTCACTGCAGGCAAAAGAAGGACTGCAGATGTAAGATGATAGCTAAACTAGAAAGCAAGCATATTTCACCTGAGTTCAAGCCAATTTAGATTGAAGAAGACCAAGTCTACTATGTTGCACAAAGGAAGCCTTGAGCTCTAAGACAAGGTATGTGACCAAATCCACTATCCTATGTTAGGCCATATTTTAACTCTTATTCATCTGGTAACCAATGGCAACCCCCATATCCACCTAGTTATGAAGGATATCCACCACAACCTTGGAGTAACCCTCCAAATGCTTGGCCCAGTCATCAGAGCTCTCCACCCCAAGGGAATTGGCAACAATTTCAAGGGCACTGACAACCACCTCCATGTAATTGGCAACAAACAAATCAATGGAGAGGAGGACAACAATGTCCTATCCAGACAACCAGTTACATGCAGCCACCTTCTTAGCCCCAAAAACCTGCTATAATGCCTTCACCTGCTAATCCTAGCTCACATGCACCTAAACCAACTCAGCTACTAGCTCAGCCCACACCCAATCCTAATAACAAACCACAACAATAGCTTGCATACTCTGCTGATTCAAATATATTCTTTGCATATGTTGTGAGTTTAGGTGGCATCCATTTGCATTCAAGAACTACTCTACCAACCCCTCCCAAGCCAATTATCACTAAAATTCCTATGGAAGAGGAGGAGGAGCCTCTAAATGATCCTATTCAGCCAAGTGCACCTAATAATCTTGAACCAGGTCAAGCCAGGTAGACCAAACAAGAACCCCTATTTCCTTAGAGATTGGAAGTTTCCAAGAAGAAAGAAGAAAATGAGGATACCAATTTTGACATCCTGGATCAACTAAAGCATACATGTGTTCAGATACCCCTATTAAATGCCATAAAGAATGTTCCAATCTACGAAAAAGCTATCAAGGAAGATTTTCTTAAGTTAGGAAGGAAGAAAAGAGACCCAACTATAGTTCAAGTGGTGGGCCAACTAGCTAATATCATGCTGGGAAAAGTGACTATTCCCAAGAATAATGACCCAAGCAGTCCTGTAGTGGCAGTTGTCATAAACAAGATCCAAGTGAAGAATGCTTTGATTGATTTAGGGGCAGCAATCAACATGATGACCAAAGATATCCTACAGCAACTAAATATTGCAAGTATGAGATCTACTCCTACTATCCTGTAGCTTACTAATAGCTCTATTGTTAAGCCTGATGGTGTAGTGGAGGATCTTGTGGTAGTTCTAGACTCTTGGGAATACCCAGTAGATTTTATGATTATTTCTCCTAAGGCTACACTAGGTGGGTATCCCATCATTCTTGGAAGGCCTTGGTTGGAAATTATAGATGCATACATTAGATGTCGGTCAAGTGACATGACCATTTCAAATGGAAGGAGAACTAAAAAGTTTGTTCTTTATCCACCTGTTCAGCCATCTCATGATGAGAAATATTTTGTATGGCCACAACTTGGTGAAGAGGCCAAGGAAGTTAATTTTGTGGCATAGCTTATGATGCTAGGAAGAATCTCTTTCATGCAGCTCCAAGATGAGGATGAAGTGTTGTCTAATATCATTCATAACCATTATGAAGTGGAGGAAGCATCATCTGAATGTTAATAGTAAATTGAATGAAGAGTAGAAATTGTTATTGGAAAACATATTAAGGGCCCATCAACATGCATTTGCATAGGATTATCATGATATGAAGGGATTGGATCCTAAAATTTGTACCCACAAAATTTATATCAGAGATCATTGCACTCTAGTGAGACAACCACAAAGAAGGATTAACCCTAAACTAAGAGAAATTGTGAAAGGAAAACTGCAAAAATTGCTAGATGCAGGATTTATCTACCCCATTTTAGATAGTCAGTGGGTGTCTCCATTAGTGATTGTGCCCAAGAAAGGAGGGAAATGGTGAGTTTGTGTTGATTATAGAGAACTTCATGCTGACAGCAAGAAGGATCACTTTCCTTTACCCTTCATTGATCAAGTTTTGGACAAAGTTGCAGGAAAATAATACTTCTCTTTTCTAGATGGATTCAACGGCTACAACCAAATCCAAATTGCACTAGAAGACCAAGAAAATACCACATTTACCTGTCCATGGGGGACCTATGCCTATTCGGTACTCCCATTCAAATTGTGCAATGCACTTGCAACTTTCCAGAGGCTAGTTATTAGTATATTCTTAGACATTTCTCATGATTTCATGGAGATTTATATGGACGACTTCACCACTTATGGTGCTGATTTTAATCAAGCATTGGAGAATCTCAGGAGAGTCCTACAAAGATGTGAAGATCAAAACTTGTCCTTAAATAGTGAAAAGTGTTTCATGATGATGCAAGAGGGTGTAGTTCTTGGCCACTACATCTCCCACAAGGGAATTCAAGTAAATCCTGCAAAAAATGAGGTAATCACAAATCTACCCACACCTACAAAACAAAAGGATGTTAGGAGTTTCTTGGATCATGCAGGATATTATAGGTGATTCATCGAGGATTTCAACAAGGTAGCAACACAATTGTATATGCTTCTCACATAAGATGCTGAATTTCAATGGACTGAAGCTTGTGACAAAGGCATTTTCTGATTTGAAGGCAACTTTGACTCATGCTCTTGTACTCAAGGGACCCAATTGGGAGCTTCCTTTCCACATCCAAACTGATGCATCAGATTATGCCATAGGAGCGATCTTAGGACAAAAAGAGGGAGTTGTTGAAAATGCTATTTACTTTTTCAGCAAAAATTTGCAAGGAGATGAATTCAATTATATAGTGACAAAGAAAGAGATGTTGGCAATAATCTATGCACTGAACAAATTCAAACATTACATAATGAGATACCAAATCTTTGTGCACATTGATCATGCAACCATTAGAGATATCATGAATAAACCTTTGATCACAAGTAGATTGGAAAGATGGTTATTGTTCATGCAAGATTTTGATATGACCATTGTGGATAAGCCAAGGAAGGCTAATGTTGTTGCAGATTTTCTTTTAAGGCTAACTACATCAGAAGACAATCAGCCTATAGATGACTCTTTTCTTGATGAGAATCTATTCTCTCTCAGTGTACAAATACCCTGGTATGTTGACATAGCCAATTACTTGGTTATAGGTAGAGCTCTTTCTCACTTCTCCCCAAAAGAGAAAAGGGCACTCATTAAAAAATATTTTCCTTTCTCTTGGATTATTGGATATTTGTTTTATATTGGACCTGACCATGTCATATGAAGATGTGTGAGAGAAGATGAGACATATGACATTTTACATGCATGTCACAATGAACCATGTGAAGGACACTTTGCAGCCAAGAGGGCAACAATGAAGGTTTTGAACAAAGGATATTACTAGCAAACACTCCACAAGGATGCAGGAAGGTATACCAGAAAGTGTGACAGATGTCAAAGAATGGGTAGACCAACTAGATTTGATGAGATGCCACTTTTCCCTTAGGTAGTAATCACACCCTTTGACAAGTGGGGATTAGATTTTGTGGGACCAATTGACCCTCCATCAAATGGTAAGTCTTATATATTGGTATGCACTGATTATGTAACAAAATGGGTAGAAGTCAAGGCCATGAAGCATGCAAGAGATAACAAGGTTGCAGAGTTTCTTTATGAGGAGATTTTCACAAGATATAAAGTCCCAAGAGAAATAGTGACTGATCAAGGGCCACAATTCACATCAACTCTTGTTGCAGTGCTAGTGAATGAGTACAATATAAGGCAAAAAAAGTCTAATTCTTATCACCCCTAGGCTAATGGCCAAGTTGAGGTGCCCAATAGAGAGATTGAAGCATTCTAGCTAAAATAGTAGCTATTCATAGAAAGGATTGGGCAAGTAGATTACCAGAAGTTGTTTGGGACTATAGGACAACATGGAAAACAACTACATAATCCACCCCATTTGAGTTGTTGTATGGAAAGAAAAATATGATGCCAATTGAATTTGAGCATAAAACTCTACGAATTGTAGTGGATTTAGGGATGGATATTTCTAAAGCACAAAGAGAAAGAATCATGCAGCTAAATGCTTTGGATGAGATAAGAAGAGCAGCCCTGCAACATACATAAGTAGTGCAGAATCAGAGAATCAAGTGACATGACAAATTTATCAAGGAAAGAAGTTCAAACTAGGAGATTGGGCCTTGCTCTATGATTCAAGATACTAGAACAATGCAAGAAAATTGTAGACAAGGTGGCTAGGACCATACAAAGTTGTTGAAGTCTTTCCTAATGGATTTTTTCAGCTTACCACCATTGACCCTGTGAGATTCAAATTACTTGTCAATGGTCATCACCTCAAATTATATCGTAAGCCAGCTTCTCAAGAATATTTCTTGTAGCAATTCACCCAACACTTAGAGCTTCCTGCAGCCAAAGGCGGTAGACCTAGTGTCCCTCCTTTAGCCTAATTGAGGTACATAATTTTCATAATAAAGACACACTTGTGTGGAAGTCCATTTCTTTATCATTTGCCTATCCACCCATCCATCACCACCTTTCTCTCTCTTCCATCACTTCATTCCACCTCACCCCATTCCACCTCATCTTCATTTATTGCTCAATTCATCTTCCAACAAGGTGAGCGTTACTTTATCCATGATCTTTGCAACAAATCTTCCACACATTCAAGTATGTGTGCATTAATTGCTATCCTTAATCATCTTTTAAGTATGTTCATTTAATCACTGTACATTAGTATAGGTATTCACATAAATACCATCATTACCTGTCAATTGCCACTCCCATCTCACATGTGTGGACACATGTTGAAATTTAGGTTGGGGGGAGGGGTACAAAAAAGATGTGAATATTTTGTGAACTTATTGTCCATGTGTCAAATCATATTAGGCTATGTTAGAAATTTAAAAATGAGTTGATTTAGAATCCAAGTGGAAGGACGACTTGCATGTGTGAAGTGACAATAGCTGCAGCCATCATTTCTTCCTATCATAATTTTCCTTTATCACTCATTTTCTTGCCATTATTTCCCTGTCGTAATCTTGAGTTGAAAGAAAAAAGACAAAACAAAAGAAAGGAAATTTAGTCGACACTGGCACTAGAAATTTAGTAGGTTGGTATTGAAATTTAGCAGACATTGTAGGGAAGTACATTCAATTTTTAGATGGGAACTACAGGAAAAAAGGGGAATTGCGAGAAAAGAAGTTGCAGAGCATTTGTTTTATTGTAGACAATGGAAGGTGGGATGATTCAAAATGAACCCATGGTGCATGATATTTTACTGCAGGATGCACAATGCCTGGCTGAATTTCAAAACTATAGATGGATAGATTACTTTTTGAAGTTGGATGGTTTTGATGAAGGCATTTCCCTTGAATTTACCCAAACTTTTTTAGAAGGAAAAACCACATTAAAAGGGTTAGAAGTTGTGGCAATAGAGGAAAGAATTGTAGAGGGTACAAGGTTACCTATTGATGGTGAAAATTACCCTACTTCCAGAGACATCAAGTCAGTCAAGGCTGAATTCACAAAGCCAAATGACCCCCCATTGAGCATAGACAAAAAGGATGCAAAGAGAATGTATCTACCCAAGCCATGGAAGCAGATAGCTATGTATGTCATCAAATACATCACTTGTGAGGGTCTCTAATCAAAATTTCATTTTTTCCACTTCAAGCTTTTGAATCACATGAGGCACGAAAAGAGGATGAGTTTTCCCAACGTGTTGTATAATCTTCTCTCAATCATGGCAGTCGAGACCCAAAAAGGTAGGGATAATTTTGTTTCCCACCATTGCTTGATTGAATTGCTAGTTGAAAAATCTCTACGCGATGTATCAGGAATGACTTAGGAAGAGTTTATTAAAGTTGATCAAAATTATCATCAGGAAGAGTTTTTTAATGTTGAGCATTTGCCACCTAGGGCTATACCTCAATCTCGTAGGTCTAGCAGGAGAGTAAGCACAACTAAATTCCTAGTGCTTCAACCTCTAGTGCTAGATCTAGTGTGAATCCTCTTGTAACAGAAGTTATAGAAATTAGTTCTTCTAAAACAGAGCACTCAGAAAAAGAAAGTTCTTCCTCATATTTTGATGATGAAATTCCACTTGAAACCTTCATGAAAACAAGGGCACAACAAAGAGAGGTAGAAATGAGAAAAGGGAAGGCTAAAATACAACCTGTAGAAAGAAAAGTGCCAAGTTCTAAGAAGAGGAAGGTTGATATTGTTCATCTTGTAGCCAAAGGAAAACGTGAGAAACCTCCTAGGAAATCAAGACTAGTTAAGCCTATGATTGGTACGCCTCTACAGGAAAACCGTAAACCTAGTGAGACCTCACATGAGAACCCTAAAGCTCCAATGGAGAAGGAGAATGTTGAAGAAGGAGAAGACATATTTAGGAGAGCAACAAACATAACATTGGCCGATCTTGCTAACATTGCAGAATAATTGGAAGAAAATCAGGACTTCATGTAGCATGAGCAGGAGGTTTTGTAGCATGAGCAAGACGTCCTATAGCATGAAGTCTTGCAGCAACAACCAGAACCAAAACATGAGTTCCTACAGCCACAACAAGAACAAGAGTCCCTGTAGCAAAAGGAAGAAGAAACAACACCCTTACAACTAGAGATAAATGGACAGCCTGAGTTCATGCAAATAGTGCCATATGAGGAGCCGCCATCAACAAAAAGACTGGTAGGCATTCATAATCCTCCTAGTTTTATAGTACATGCAACAATTTTGAATTTATGGAGAGAAATACAAAGAAGGGAGGAAGAATGGAAAAAGGGAAAATGGAAGTTGGAGGAAATTCAAAAGAAGGATGAAGAGATTAAGGATGAAGAGATTGAGGATAAAGATGCATAAATTTCCACCATGGAGCAGAGGGTAGATGATATGGTAGCTTTGGCGCTAAAGATTCTGGAATGTAGAGATCCTCTGAGGGTCCATGATCTGCTCCTGAAAGAGAAGTATCTCTCTTTTAAGATGTCAAGACTTGCCTCGGGTTTGAATCCTTCTATTGATACCCCTATGGAATTTTTTAGTGCTTATAGGATTGCCTCACCTGAAATGAAGAATTTTCTATGTGAATTTTATTTACATAATTATGCTGTCACAAAATACCATGATTGGAATTTGCTATTGTATGTTGGGGATATTCAATTGAGAACATTCATGTCTTGGGTGCAAAATGATATTAGTTGGGGACAACAACACGGTGCTTATAAACAATTGGATTCTGATATCCCTCTACCTATTAGAGCTGAATCAAGCAACCCAAGGGATATTTACAAAGAATGGCATATAATGTTGATCAAACCAAGTTATGGAAATAAGAGTATGCCTTGGATTGAGACAGTTTACACTGAGTATGAGGTAAAAACAATAGCAAAGGAGGAAACCGTGAGGAGATGTTTATCCCAGAGATGGAATAGTCTGACTGATGAGTTGAAATAGGCTGATCCTCATTCCATCCACAATTATGCTGGAACATTAAAAAGAATTGAGAGACATATTTAGATTGGGAGAACGTAGGGACGAAATTAACTTCCCCTAACTTTTCAACCATGCATGTTGATGTGGCCCATGCCAAATTTTAGATTCTACTAGTATGAAATTGTTGCAGAGAGGCAGAGATGTAACATGTTTGATAGATTGAGAGGATTATTGGAACTTTGACTCACATACTACAGCCACTAATGTTGGACAACTCTCATTTTCAAATTTCAAAACTTTGAACAAGCAATTGAACAACTCTTCCCCTGCTAGAGGACCAACAAAATGTTAGGTTGGGGGGAGTGATGAGCCTAGTTTTTGGTCTAGTTTTGGGTAGAATCTACAGTATATTTGCTCATAGATGTCATGGACTTTAATGCTTAAGTGTTGGTATTGGCATAATGTTTCCCTCAAACCATTGACATTTGATATTATCCTATCTCTGCAAGCTTTAATGATATTTGACATAATATGTGGGTTATCTATATTTATTTTGCATGTGATTAATGAATGTTTCTTAGAGTGGTTATAGATGTGCATTTATTATGCGTACTAACCTTGACATGCAGATTTAATATGCCAAGTTGAGGAAGACACTACCAGTTGGGAATGCACCATAATGTCCAGCTGAGAAATCACTTCAAGTCAAAGGCAACTGGTAGCAAAGATTCTTCATGCAACTAAACATAACTACCTTTTTGTGGACCTTAATTATTGAGCATGCATGGGTGTTACTATTGTGCTAGATCTATGCTTGACTTGCATGTTTGACCAGATTCCATGCATGCGTAACCGCCATCGCTCCATTTTTCCCTATTTTCCCTAAATGGTGCCCTCCCAATCATGGAGTTGACTATCTTGTTTTGTTTTACTATAAATAATGTTTTAATGCTCCTTCTTTAGGAGGTTGCATGATTTGACATTGTACTCTCATTCTCCAGTTTCAGTAATATAGATACATTACTCTTTGTATGCATGATTTACAGTGAATAAAATAAAGTTCTAAGTTTAAGCATTTGAGTTCTTGTTAGTTTAAAGGATACTTATCCAAGGAAGCCCACTTGGTGAGTAATCCGTCTTCTTAGTTTAGCATTAGTTTAGTATTAATTTATGTTTAATACTTAGTTAGAAATCTGGCATTGGTTGTTCCTTCAACCACTAGGATTCCATTATGTGACTGTTCTTGTAGCCAAAGCAAACAGAGTAGTCTCCTGTTTGTCATTTAGATTTCCATTCTTGCTCTGCATTTTAGCTTAGCATAGTTGTTGGTTGATATTCAAAATTTTCTTTATTTCCTTTTAAGAAATTTACTTTCAGTATTGTGTTTCTTAGCTGTAGAGTGCAATGACTACTTGAACCCCTAATGCACATACTGTGCTGACCCATTTCAAGTTCACATCCCTAGGTTGACAAGTTAAATGCACCTTCAAGATGATTGAATAGCTATTTAGGTTAGGTTTCTATTCTTTGAATCATGGCTATAAAGGCTTAGTTATGAAATCATTGTAGGATGCCAACACCTACATTTGTGACATCTGATCTACCACTCCATCCCTCTCACCTTACAAGGCATGTACCTATGCCTCTGTTGCATCCCTCTCACCTTGCAATGCTTGCATTTGTGCCTCTATCGTATCCCTCTCATCTTGTAGGGCATGCATCTGTGCCTCATCAACATTCCTCTCATCCTGCAAGGTCTACATCTATGCCATCACTGCCTCTGCTCTCTCTAGCACTAACCCTGAATCCTTGGCTATCTACTCTACCACCTTTGCTCTGTCTTAGAGCTCATCTTGCTCCCTCCCCAGCTCAATCTTCTCCCGCTATAGCTCTACTAAATGCCTCATTAGATCCTCCCTCTCCCTCTCGACATCATGTACCTGTATGGATACATGGTCAACCAACTCTCCATAGCCCTTGCATCCCTCTTCCTATAGTCTAGTCACCTATGCCCACAATCTAGTCACCTCAGCCTATAGTCCATCCCTCTTTGCTAGTACCTCCACTATCCATTGTCCTGAATCATTGGCCAGAGCCATATAATCCTTCTCCCCTCTCATCTACAACCTATCCTTGTTTGCCTCTAACTCCCTGAGTCTGTGCTTTGTGATCCACAATCTTGCTAGAGCTCCTATTAGTAGTACAACTAGATCCTCTAGTGGTGGAGGTACATATGGTACTATCACCAATGGATGTACCTCTAGGGCATCTACCTCCATTGCCTCTCTCTGTCCTCTCCTATGTCAGTCCTCTCTCTCCTCCACCTCAGCCTCTCTATCTCCACCCCTCCTCTGTCATCCACCTCTCCTCCTAACTCTCCTCTACCTGGCTAATCTTGCCTCATCCTCCTAGCCATAACCAAGTGCCCCTACAATTGGGTGCACCATTGTAATCCACATTGGCCTATGGTGTGCCCACCATGTGGAGTACTGTACCATCATCCCTGCATCTGCTATCCCTCCTTTGCCTAGGTATGGTACCTGTTGTAACTCCCATACCTACTGTGTAAACTCTCCTATGATTAGATCACCCCATAACCTCTCTCGGGTAATCTATTAGAACCTCTATGGTCCTAGAGGGATATCATGTTGTACCCCAAACTACATCATCACCCTGTCTAGCTTGTGAAGCTCCATGATGTGTGGATCCCTCCTAATTAGGTAGCATATTGTGAAGAAGTATCCCTTGTGCCTCCTCTCATCTAGTCTCCAACCTGAAAACTATCGATGTTGGTATGGTCTCCATACTATTTGATCCTATTGCAAGTCGTCTAGCCTCCTCCATCCCTCCAAGTTACTGACATCTAGATAATGCAGCTGCCAGTCATACTCTATCCCATACTAGTATGACACTGGTTGTGTCTTGTCCTGCATCCCTGCTATCAAGACCCTTGGCCTCGACACACTAATGTGTTCCCATGCCCATACCTGGATAAATGTCACATGTGTCATGTTGCATTCCCTCCTATAGTAAACCACATATAGATCCTGATATAGCTACTCCAGTATGCATGCACCCCATGCAAAATCCCCCTCCCTCCTCTTGATGATGTGCCTGACAACCTTAATAACCTTGAGGTTGCAAAATCTCCTACTCTTGTCTAGCAATAGGATATTGCTGATCAACCCATAGAGGTATAGTGGTAACGCTGGCACTCCCAATCCCATACATCCATCTAAGTCCAACTTTTCCCCCTAGATAGGTAGATCTAAACGTCCAAATATGGCCCATAGTCTCATGTCTTGCTCTTGTCCCTCACTTTGTGTCCAACTCACCAAATGTCCTACGATTGGTAGCCGCAATATCCTCCAGACATCCTCTAGAGTCATGGTCATCTCCCCTGTCAAGAGATGGAAAGTCAAAGTCTTGGAGCTCCATAACTCCATCAATGTTGTCAATAGCACCCTATGTGCCCTGATGTTGGGATATCCCAACATATGTAACATCCTGCCTATGCTAGTGTTGTGTGATCATGGGCATCCATTGCCTCAATGGTCGCCTCTAGGACTATTGAGTGTCTCTATCTTGTCTATAGTGTATCAAATCCTTGCATCCACACCGAACACGTGTCAGTCATTTTCATTCAATATCATCACTTTCATCCTCCTTTTCCCCCATTTCTTCCCACCCTGGGTTTTCTCGTTGAATTCACCCTTTCGACGGGCGAATCTCCTCTCTTTATCTCACCCAAAAAAATTTCCCTTTCAAATGGCGAATTCACCCCTTTTTACTTTTGCCTCTCCTTCCTCTTGTCAGGTGAATTTTCCCTACCATCGGGAAAATTCGCCTATCCATTGTCCACCCTTTCGAGTGAATTTTCCCTTCTATTGGGTGAATTTTTCTATTCTTCATCCCCCCTCTATCGAGTGAATTCACCCATCTAGGAAAATTTGCCTCTTTAGCCCACCTTTGTCCATCATCCCCCCATTTTTGGGTGAATTAGCCCCTATAATGGGAAAATTCACCCCATCTTGCTTTCCCCTCCCTTGGTGGGAAAATTCACCCAAATCTTCTTCACCCTCTTCATCAAGCAAATTCGCCCAATTGATGGGTGAATTCACCCAAATTTTCTTCACTCTCTTCATCGAGTGAATTCACTCGGTTGATGGGAGAATTTTTCCACTATCCTTCACCTTCTTTGTTGGGAAAATTTTCCCAGTCAATGGGATAATTCACCAACATCTTCTTTTCCCTCTTCATTGAGCGAATTCACCTAATCAATGGTCAATTTTTCTGAAATCTCCCTTTGCCCCTCTTTTCAGGTGAATTCACCCATGCACTGGGTGAGTTCGTCCAACCTGCTCCTTCACCTTCCTTTCGGGTGAATTTTTCCATTCAGTGGGCGAATTCACCCCAAACCTCCCTTCACCCCTCTTTTCGGGTGAATTCGCCCATGCACTAGGAAAGTTCACCCAACCCTCCTCTTTCGCCCTTCCTTTCAGGCAAATTCACCCAACCCCCCCATGCCCTTCTTTTCAAGTGAATTCTCCTTTGCAATGGGCGAATTCACCCCACTTGACTCCTACCCCTCTATAAGAAAATTCACCTCTGTTATGGGTGAATTCGCCACTCTCTCCTCGCACCCATGAAAAGGGTGATTTTGCTTGATGGATGGGTGAAATCGCCCAGTCGCCATCAACCCAAATTTTCATTTTCCTAATCTATCCCAACCCCAAATTTAAAATGCATAAAAATTACAAATCTTAAGAAAAAATTCACAAGGGTTTTAGAGCTAACCTGTCAAGGTAGCACACGCTCATGGTAGAATAGGCACACCTTGTTGCCCTGATGGATGATTGTGTCATCTATGAAACCCTTGTCCTCGCTGTCGTACTCGTCAGCCATCCTCACCACCCTCTTCCTCTCTCTCTTGTTGAGTCAACTACCAAATGTGGAAATGATGAATAGTAATTTCTAAAATTACTATATATCTTATTTCCCTCTCTTTCCACTTTTTAAGTTTTGGGTATTTTTACCCTTTATTTAACCTCTTTTTATTTTAATAAATACCCTTCCTTCCGCAGGCCACCATTTGCACCCCATTTGTCCATTTTCCTTCGTTCAAAAGCCATTCTTCATGGTTTTTCACACTCTATCATGTGGTACCCTTTGTTTCTTCATATCAAGATGTCATCCGGGGTCCTTTTTTCTTCCCCATCTACCCTCTTGAGGGGGCATACCTCGTCATTTTCCTCTGTTCCTCCATCATGTCCACTTCCTTATGAGACCGGGCCATCTCCCTTCATTTTCCACATTTGGACAACTTACATAAATTTTCTGACATCGGGGCATCACTTTCTAGTCCCTTCTATCAAGTTAGTTGCATTTTATTTTCTTCAAAACACTATTATACTAACAGTATTTCGAAGAGGGAAAAAATGTAGACATCTGAATTTGACCACTCCCATATGGTCAAATTCATCCGCTCTATTCATCTATCCTGCATCCTTCATCTATGTTAATTAAATAATTTATTTGATTAATATTTCCTCTTTTCCTAAGTTTCTAAGGTATTTAATTTAATAATTAAATACTTTATCTTTTGTCCCCTTTCTTCTCTGAATTAAATAAATGCTTTTTTTTATTTAATTTAGTCATTTGGCCTTTTGAATTTAAATCAATTTTTTAATTCAAATTTTCTCTCTCCTTGTCCCATCCTCCATAATCCCCCTCTAATATGGATTAATTTAATCAATCCATGATTAGGATGTGCACACCGTTAATCAGGATTAATGTCACATCCTCCATATTTCTCCACTTGCTCTAATCTTTCATTAATCAGCCTAATCACTTATTTGCACAACATTAATTGCATGATTAGGTCAACCTAATCCTTATGCCATTTATGGCATACCCCCAAGTCAACCTACATTAAATGATTTCTCCTTTTGGAGAAGGCAGCCTATTCCCCCATGTGAATTTAAAATTCACATTTATCTTCCCCATGCCTTTTTGGAATTTTTAATTCCTCTCCTCTTCCCCATGAGGATATTTGAGGAATTTAAAATTCCTCATGTGTCACATCTCCCACATGGGGAAATGGACCTCCTTTATGAGGAGATCTTGCCCCAATCCCAAGGTACCTTAAAGTACCTCCACCTCACCTTCCCCTTGACACATCACTGGACACTTGGAAAGATGTGAGGGCTTGTGAGTCCTCAACTCACCCTAGCCTTTAATCTTGTCCATGGTGGCTAAATCCTATCCCTCCATTCCTTAGAGGCATTTCCCCTAAAATTAGAGGATTTTTCTTCATTTGCATCAATCAATCAATCAACACTCATTCAAGCACTCAAGCCTTCAAGCATTCACAAGCATCCACCATTGATGCAAACTTTGAGCTCCATTTGCATCCATATTGTGCATCTACCCACATAACCACTTACACCATTACATTCATCATCTCATCCTCTTTGTTTTGCATCTGATTTCATGTTATTTTCCATCCAAAGCATCATACAATTGAACAAATCAATAGGGCCAACCAACCAATCAACTTGGACAAGGTAACTCACTCTCTTTGTTTTATTTTTGTTCAAGTTTAACTAGGCTAATCGTTGAGGTGTTGTTTGTGTATTTCCATGCTTGCATTCATTTTTTGTTTTGCATTTTAGACTAGGAGATTTCACCTCCACACACCTATACCTACCCCTCTAGCAACAAAAGTAAATCAACCTAGTGGACATAAATCTTCCCATGCACCATTCATGTCTTGTCCTCCACTAATTCTTTTTTTTCCTCCTAATTTCCCTATGACAAAAAGAGGAAAGGAACCAATAATGTAGGCCATGGATTGTGTGCCTTAGATATCTCTCCCTCCACCTATTAAGAGTGTTGTTCCATCTATCCCAAAAGTGAAGAAAAACCCACAATTAAAGCTAAGTGATACCCCTCTGGTAATTATGCATGGATCCCATCATTGATGTAATCACTTGTGTGTGAGTGTAAGCATCATTAACATTTGTTAGCCTATCAAAAAATTTATTTGAAAATTCTTGAATCTGAGCAGCCTCTTCCAATGGACATCCAAATTTGGTGACGTCTTCTTCTCCTCCATTTCTATTATTGGTAATTTTTTCTTCTACATAATCTCTTATTCCTTCTTGAGATCTTGATGAACTTCACCCCAAAAAGGGTGCAAGTGTTCCTAGCTCGTTTGACATAACTGCCTCTAATTCCAAATCTTCTTAAAATTTCACCATTTTTAGAGAAGATTCTTCACTTTCTAATATAATTTTATTGAATCAACCACAAATTTACATTAGGGTTTTATCTACTAAAAACGTAAAAGGGACCTATCTATTTAAAAAGTAAAGGGATCTATTGAGTCAGTCAGGTGGTGTTTTGTAAGAACTTTTGTACTTCATCGAGCTATAGCTAGAGGTTTTCTTCCTGGTTCTTTCCTGCCAGTATGCTCAATTGAACTAGGATTTTGTACTATCTACTATTTAATATATAAAATTATAGTGGCTTGCCACTTTTTCCTAAAAAAAAAAAACCATAAATTTACATAGAAGAGAGGCATGATTGAGGGCCAAAAATGGAAGAGTATCCTCCTCTTCCTCTTCTAGTCCATTTTCATTTTCTTTCATTATTATAGAAATTTGAATTAATGAAAGATACAACCAAATTTGAGTAGGTTTTCTAAATGCAAAGACTTGAATATTTTTTAAAAAATGTGAATGAAGTATGTGAATGGAATTTATTGCTTTTGAATCTACAAATACATAAGGAAACATCTAGTTGAGAGAAGGTTAGGTTGTTTACTTTTGTGTATATAGAAATGGTGGATTCGAGACATTTTGAGCTTTTTTCTCCATTTCCAAGTGTCATCTTGTTATAGATACACAATGTATTCATGTGGTCAAAGTTACAACAAGCTACCATGTGGGCACACAAAATTGTTACATGTTTTCTCAACATTACTTGCAAGATTTATTTGTCTGAGGGCATTGAAATTTGTCACATTTAATAATGTTGTTAAGGGAATTTACGTTTAGTTAAACATTTTATATAACATGTACATTTTCAAATGTTACCTAAAAACTTGTGCCATAGTCTTCTAGGTGATTGAGATAAGAGGATCCCATTGGATATTTTGTGAAGGGAAGATGACTTGAGAATAGGATCCTATTGGAGAAACTTCCTGATATGATTTAATCATAGTACTATAATGATACTCTATGCTCCTAATTCACTCTTATACCTAAATATAAAAGGAAAAATTCTTGAATAATATGAAGAGAGGAAGAGGTTTTCCAATCAGTTGAGAGAAAAGAGATCCTAGAATTGCAAGGAAGAATCCTAATTGAGATATCAACTACATGATGATAATGGAAGACTTTTATACTTGAATTTGGAGGAGGCATACTACATGATTTTACAACCTTCTAGAACAACATGTACATTGTCAAACAAAGTTTGTTACCTCAAAAAAATTTACATCATCTCGTTGGTGAAGGAGAGAAGCTTTCTTGAGAATATATATGTCAAAGGATAAGCTTAATGTGCCTTTGGAATTATGTTTTCACTCAAATGTAAATTTTGATTACATCTTAAGAAGGTTATTTTCCAACAATGGAGAATCATTTCCACCACAATGAAATGAGTTTCAATTGAATTCATAGGATTTATTTTGAGCCTCAGGATCTTTCAAATTGGTTTACCATTAATGTATTGATCAAATTCAATGTTTTCACATAAATCTAGGGGTTTTAATTGAGTCATTATAAAGATAATTTATATTTAAAGATAACTAAAACATTGTAAAAGGGTTATAAAATTGTTATCTTGAAAGTAATATAATATTATTTTTCTAAATTTCTTCTATTTTCTTGGTCTTTTAAAATTTGTGTATTTTATTTCATTTCAAGCATCTACTTGATGCATATTTGATGAACTTGTGATATGTTTATGAAGACATAAAAAAATGGCTTAACGCATATCACACACCCTGAATTGTATTTTTCCATCATCGACATCATCATTATTAATATAATTGCATTTCACATCATTTTCATTAACTAACCCTATTTCTATCTATTATTTGAATTAGCCTACATTATTTAATTAATTCATAGATGCCATCTTCTAATTTAACCTTATCTATCTTGATTAATTAAATAAACAAAAGTTATTTAATTATGTCACTAGCATACCTTATTCATCTAAATCAATTAAATTATTATCATTAATAATTTAACTAAACCACTTTCCCTTCTCTAAATTTGAATAATTAAATCAATTATTCAAAATCACTCAACATGGTCAACAAATAAATACATATTTATTTGTTAAAGTCAAAAGCAACTTGCACGTTCATCTCCAATATTAATTAATTAATACATCCTCACATGTCTTGATTGAGTAAATCATGACCATTGATTTCTCAATATATTTCCTAACTCAACCTGACTTCTTCAATTCTACCAATCATTCCAATCTAATCCCACTGAGTATCTAGTTAAAATCCTTAATTGGATCAATTAGAGAAGTTAACCAACCAATCTATTTCCTCTCAACGGTTCTCAACCATTGATCATGATCTTTGATTATTGAATCTCGATTGTTCATCTGAAACTTGAAAATCTATAAAACAACCTTCTTTCTTCTAAAAAAAGAATAAGAGAATCTATATAATTCATTTGGAAAGGTCATGCTAAATTGACTATTGAATTCTTTTGAAAATGGAGGTAATTATGTAGCTTAATACTTTGTAAAACTATGAGATTGTTGATCTAATTAAGTATTCTTTGTTACAATTTTTGTGTGGATGATGATTTGTTTAGATTCATTTTACCATTTGTAGAAATAGATAGAAGATTGTAGAAGAATAAGACCAGAAGATAGAAGTGACACAACATATACCATGGAGAAACCCTTTCAGGAAAAAACTCCACCACTAGAATCAATAGTGCTTGTATTATTTAACCTTAGAACAAGATTACAATAATTCTTTATCAATCCTTGCTTGAGATGCTTCTTTTGCCTTCAACAATTCTTCTTCACAACCTACAATAAAATCTGACCAAACTCTCTTCAACTTGCTGCAATTTATAGACAATAATGAGCCTTGTAAACTCCAAAGAGTTGACAATTACAAAGCACAAAGCTTATCTCACAAAACCTATGCCTATTTTTTGCAAGAAGAGTTCTGCCGTGAAAAACAATGTCAAACCAAGTCCTTCATCAATTTGGGTGTCCCAAATTGAAGTCCTAAATTAACATTGATTTTGAAGATATCTTGTAAGCTTATCCTCAAAGTTGGCGCCCAAGAATGGGCCCACTTAACTCAGCCTTATAAAATATCTTATCATGTGAAAGTGTTAACTCCAAGATGCCAACTTGGGCACCCAAGGTGGGTCCAAGTCAATCTCTGTTAACTGAAACATATCTCTCCACCATTCATGCAAATATCATGCATGATCATCCCCACTTAACTGAATGTATCACCTATTATTTTTCATGCAACTCAAGTCATTAGTCATGCACTAAAGTCAACTCGCATTCAATTGAAACTAACTACATGCAATTGAAGATAACTAAACCATAACTGAACTGAATTGAACTAAACTAAATTGAACTAAACTAAACTAAATTGAATTGAACTAAACTAAACTCCATGCATGTAAACATCAATTCCTAATTTCTATGATCTTTACATGCATTACAAAAGTGTTATCTTTGTCCAAACAGTTAACTTAACTCAAGGTGAGTTCCACCTTCCATGTGGGTGCCCCATGTGCTCCTATTTTGTAGGAGATCTTCTTGGGTGTCCCCACATGTTCCTATCATTTAGAATTAATTACAAATGTCAATTTACATGTTCATTTCATTTGATTTTAATCTCTTTCTAATCCTAGTGTTGGGGAACACTTTCTAAGGACTTAGGAGATACATGAAATATGCTTAGGATTGCAATTAAATGACATCCTATTCCCAACATTCTCTCACTTGACATTATACATTGCAATTATTCTAAACAAGGAATCATTATTATAAATCAAGTACAAGACTCAAGACCAATGGTCTTCCTGCACCAATTAATCAATTCATGCCAACTTCAAATGAAACTTGCATGATCATGAAGCTCCAAGTAAATGATTAATACTCAAAACCAAGAGAACCTATTTGTAAGAACTAGTTTCATAAGATAATCTACAACATTAATCAAAGTGTCAACTTTCTCAATTAATGCCTTCTCATTCTCAACCATTTCTTGCACAGAGTGATACTGAACATCAACATGCTTAGTACGAGCATGGTACATAGGATTTTTGGCTAAAAAAATAGCACTCTGACTATCACATTCAAGTTTAACTTACTTGCAATTAAAACCAATACCTTTCCCAAGTCTTTGTAACCAAACTGCCTCTTTGGAGGGATGTGAAACTGCTAAGTGTGTTGAACTCATGTCCAAACAAGGTGTAGGTTTCTTAGTATTTATTGTTGAAAAATATTTTCTTACAAGTAACCATTCCAACATATATCTCTTACCATAAGAGAACTCAAGCCTCACCTATTTCTCCAAGTATTCATGAGGACCTGTAACCAACCAATCCATGTCAAACTCCAAATGCAACATAACACTATCATGAAGTAATCAATCAAATGATTAATGTACCCAATACATAAGAGAACTACACAAGATCAATGTCAAAGCTCCAATCATGAATCAAGAACATAAACATGACAACATGATCTAACCATCTCCTCCAAGGAGATCACATGCATCTTAACATACATAAACATCCTAGTCTCAAGGGAACAAGTATTGTGCCAAACTCTAAATGCATATCAAGAGTAAACCATGACATAATAGCAACCATGCTAGACCAAGAAAAAACATATCCCCAATCACATGAAGATAACCTTACCAATGATGCATCCACGTCACTGCCAACAACTCCCACTGAACTGTGGTGCGAGCTACACATGGTATCATGGCTACCATCCTCTTCATGAAGATCACTCTTTAACATCAAGCAAAGAATCATCACTAAAATTTTTACGTGAAATGATCAATGCATGATTACCATCATCCAAGGATTCCTTTGTAGAAGAATCAAAACTCTTTTTCTTGTTCTTACAATCCTTCTTCACATGTCCTGGTTTCCCACAGTTCCAACACTTTACCTTACTCCATCCTTCTGACTCACCCTTCCCTTCCTTGTCTCCCTTAGGTTCCTTTTTCTCAGGCCTATCTTTTACAAACAAGGCATCTTGGATATCCATTTTAGACTTCCTCCTCATCTCCTCTTATAGGAAAGTAAGAATTATATTGTCCATCTTCGAATATGCACCACTACCACTGATAGCAACAATTAGATTTTCCCAAGACTCTAGTAAAGGAAAAAGTAACAAAATGCATTTATCTTCATCTTCTAGCTCTACATCTATAGATGCTAACTGACTTAGAATCAAATTAAAAGAATTCAAATGATTTACAACAAAATCACCATCTTTCATCTTTAAAGAATACAACTGTATTTTCAGATACAACTTATTAGTAATACTTTTGGTTTGATAGATATCGTCTATTCTCTTCCACAAATTATATGTGATAGTTTCATATGAAACAATTAATATAACAACATAAACAATATATAATATTATGGTCCCTCTTTCCTTCTTATCAAGCTTAGCCCAATCCTCATCTGACATCGTTGTAGGTGACTTTGTCTCATTACCAAAAACTAACCATTGATCTCTCTCTTCAAGGAGATCCTCCATTTTTAGTTTCCACATCTCATAATTAGATCCATTAAATCTTTCAATATCTAAATGAGAATTAAAACTCATTGTAACAAACTTATTTTTCAAAATTGGCAATAACACAATAGTAAAATCTCCCACTACATCCAAAAAACCTTCAAACTTTTAAGAGAAAAGCATCCCAAACTCTACCCAAACCATTAGCTCTAATACCAAATGTTGAAAATGGAGGTAATTATGTAGCTTAATACTTTGTAAAACTATGACATTGCTAATTGAATTAAGTATTCTTTGTTGCAATTTCTTTGTGGATGATTATCTATTTAGATTTATTTTACCATTTGTAGAAATAGATAGAAGATTGTAGAAGAATAAGACTAGAAGATAGAAGTGACATAGCATATACCTTGGAGAAACCCTTTTGAGAAAAACTCCACCACCAGAATCAATAGTGCTTGTATTATTTAACCTTAGAACAAGATTACAATAATTCTTTATCAATCCTTGCTTGAGATGCTTCTTTTGCCTTCAACAATTCTTCTTCACAACCTACAATAAAATCTAAACAAACTCTCTTCAACTTGCTACAATTTATAGACAATAATGAGCCTTGTAAATTCCAAAGAGTTGAAAATTACAAAGCACAAAGCTTATCTCACAAAACCCACACCTATTCTTTGCAAGTAGAGTTCTTCCATGAAAATCAATGTCAAACCAAGTCCATCAATTTGGGTGTCCCAAACTAAAGTCCTAACTCAATGTTGATTCCGAAGATATCTTGTAAGCTTATCCTCAAAGTTAGTTCCCAAGAATGGGCCCACTTAACTCAGCCTTATAAAATATCTTATCATGTGAAAGTGTTAACTCCAAGATGCCAACTTGGGCACCCAAGGTGGGTCCAAGTCAATCTCTGTTAACTGAAACATATCTCTCCTTTTAACTGAAACATATCTCTTCACCATTCATGTAAATATCATGCATGATTGATCATCCCCACTTAATTGAATGTATCACCTATTATCTGTCATGCAACTCAAGTCATTAGTCATGCACTAAAGTCAACTAGCATTCAACTGAAACTAACTACATGCAATTGAATATAGTTGAACCATAACTGAATTGAACTGAACTAAACTAAACTGAGCTAAACTAAACTAAACTAAACTAATACTGAACTATTACTAAAATCCATGCATGTAAACATCAATTCCTAAATTCTAGGATATTTGCATGCATTACTAAAGTGTTATCTTTCTCCAAACAGTTAACTTAACTCAAGGTGAGTTCCACCTTCCATGTGGGCACCCCATGTGCTCCTATTTTGTAGGAGCTCTTATTGGGAATCCCCACATGTTCCTATCATTTAGAATTAATTACAAATGTCAATTTACATGTTCATTTCATTCAATTTTAATCTCTTTCTAATCCTAGTGTTGGGGAACACTTTCTAAGGACTTAGGAGATACATGAAATATGTTTAGGATTGCAATTAAATGGCATCCTATTCCCAACAAATTCTTAAGAGAAAATACTTACATGTTTGATCACCATTAACATACCTTTTGAAGCTTTTGCACAACAATGGAGGCTTTGTATTGAACCAAGCAATTTGACATCAATATGAATACACTTCGACATGGGATGGTAATATTATGATATTTGAATTTAGTTTATGTTCTCTTTTATGATTACATTGCTTGTTGAATTCATCATTTTATAATTTCATAAATCATGAGTAGGTTGGGATTTGTGTTTTTTTTTTTATCTCATTCATTTGATTTCCTTGATGTTTCCTTATGCTTATTTTCCCCCTTGCAGTTTCATATCACTAGTGTTTTGTTGATGGTAAGATAATTTTTTTGGTCAACTTGAACACTTGCAATTCAACTATGGAGCTCATATTTAATCTATGTTTAGAGTCAAGTAGTTGTTGTATACAATTTCATGGTTAGTTCCCTTTGGAGATTGAGCCTTCTTACATCTTGGTTGCTGATTTTGGGGTGAAATAGAATTAATTTCTTTTGTAAATTTGTCTATTCATTGGTAATATGTGAAATGAAGGAAGTGGACTTAGATTCTTAATCATTTTCTCTCTAAACCCTTATATTTTGCATTTTTTCTATAGATTTGAGTATTTTATGATTAGTTTTAGCAATTCAACTTGCAATATGTTATTACAAGGTTAAAATTTGATGATTGAAAGTGGATTTATTGGTTGTTATGAGCCAAAATGTAAGGATCAATTTGTATATCCATTACTAAATTTGTAACACTAATTGTATTTGTACAATTAAACCCTTGAATATTGGAAATATATGGAAAAATCACCATGTTCCCCTTGATTTGAATATATAAATATAAATACATAGGCCCTTGAGTTATCATGCAAATGGCCACGATCGGGTTATAAATATCTTGGGGTTGTTGATTTTCTTCTTAGAGATTGATCACCTTTTAGGAGAGGTGAGGTACACATTGTATTTCACTTGAGCTATTGTGCACATGTCAAAACACCATCAACACTAGTGTTCTTCAAAGTGGTGATAATGAAAATAAATTTGATAAGGGAAATAGAAATAACATGAACATAGAAGTCTATGACTCTACTTACAAGTCATGGAGTATTTATCACAATGTTTTCATGGGATCACATATTTTTCTCCAAGCAACATTATTTTATCTAATAATTTTTTATTATTATTATGATAGACCTAATACAAAGGATGAACACATGTAATCTCAAATATAGGTAAGTTAATTTTGTGTATTTTTCCATAGATTTTCACCATCCTCAACTATTTCATATAGGTTTTTTTTTCTATTTACATTAAATTCTTTACTAAAAGTACTAAATGTAGACACCTAAAACTGAACATTCATATTTTATTAATTTATCCTAATTCCTCCTACTTCATACACATATATTTATTAAATCATTTTAATTATTTAATTGATATTCCTTCTATATTGATACTCATCTAAAAATTATTCTTCTATTTTTCCTAAGCTTCTAACCTATGGTAAATAATTAGTTTCTAATTATTTTCTTATCCTAAGGATCACCCTTACTCCAAATATTAAATAAATAATTTTATTTACTTAATTCCCATCTTGCCACATCCTCCATAACCATTTTTCTAATCCACCATCACCCAACAATCTTCCTCTAATCAAGCATGCATGCGTAAATCAATGATTGAGTTGAGGTTTGACCACTCTAAATCCCCAAAAAATCCCACTTGTGCTCTCATGTACATCATAGGCACGATTCAACCTTAAATCCCCCATTTTAAAATACTCCCATATACTTGGGAGGTATGGCCCTATCCTCCTCTTTTCATAAATGGGAATTTAAAATTTCGCTTTGTACCCCTTGGTACCTCATGGGTAAGGTGGTGACAAAACCCACCTTTATGAGCAACTTTCCAATGTACTTGAAGGTACCTCCAAGTACCCATTTTCAATACCATCCATCCATCATTCCTCATGCTCAATCATATTCCTTGATCCTCCTTGAATTTTGGAGCCCATCCTCACAATTAATCTCCTCTTAACACTTGTCACTCCATCCTTTCTTGAGATGTCTCAAGAAATTTTGACTATTGATCTCCCAAATCAATCCTATCCATTGATCCCTCAACCAAAAATATATAAATCCAACCCCAACCCAAGCCATTTTAACAAGAATTGGAATGAAATGTTATGTTGTCAAATTGTGAGCACACATATCAAACATCATTGGGAAAATCCACTTTCAAGTGCAACAAGGAGTCTAGGAACAAATTAATTTATGTTATTTTATGCTTTATTTGGATTTTTAATGGTCTAATTTGAGCATTTGTTTGTCTTTTGTGATGTCCAATTTAGTATTTAAGTTGTTCATTTTAGAAAAAAATGCATGCACATACTAAAAGTACCCTTTCTATGTGGGAATTGTATCTAAATATAGAGACTCCTCCTCATTCATATATTTACATTGTAAATTATTGTAGAGATATATAAATTCTCAATTGAGGAGAAGACTTAATGAGTTTATTACGTTTGGAAATTAGATATGCTTAATAAAGGATGGCATGTTTAGATAATCATACCCTCCCCAAATTCTTGTTTATAGTGTTTGGCATTTGCCTAATAAATACTATTGTATGAGGGATCTTGAGCATAGGGTGTAATTTCCAAGTGAAATTAGATGTAGAAGACAATACCTTGTACCATATGTATGGCTAAAGTTTCAATGTGTTATTGCCTTGCTTAGTCCAGTCTTGTAATGCAATATGTAGTATTATTTGGTTATCCATTTCTGAGTCTCTATAGAAGCAATAAATATTCAAACTAATGGTTACATTGAAATTATGAGATAAATTTTACTCTTAGATTTGGAGTGAGCATGATTACTCTATTGCGATGAATTTTAGATGGTTTGCAATAAAATTAAATAGCAAGGGATGCAATTCAACTTTAGTACATTCCAAAAACTATATATTGTTTTATGTGAAATCTAAATTTTGCACATTGTGAATAGTGCACATATGATTTGAAATGAAAAATATTATCTATGAGGAACAACATTGCAAGACTAGAGGCATATGTGTCATTTATCAATAACCTTCATTGCTGAAAATTTTCAACATTACGATGTGGAGTGTGGTTAATTTCATATGTTTTAGGTACCAACTATTTATTTTCACTAGTTAACATAAATTAAATTCAAGATATTTGGTTGCAAACATTTGTCACAATTTTATCCTTCACATGGTTATATTGTATAGTTGTAATTTCTTGTAAGCTAGAAAGGAAACAATAAATATGTTTCTTTGTATTTTTATTATTGCAAATATGCAAGTGCTAATTTTTATAAAGTTAATGATCAAAGAGAATTTGATGAGAATTCTCCAAACAAATCCCTCAAAAAATCAAACAAATATTCACATTAGATTTATAATCATGTTTTTCTACTATAAAACGCAAGCTTGTAAAACCAATTAATATGCATTCATGAGCTTGTAGAATATGTCTCTTTTCAATGCATTAATGTGGAAGAAATCTAATATTGTTGATTTACACTACTATAATAGCAACAAAAAAGTTGTAAGAAAACATTTTTTATTATTATACATATTCATCAAAATCTCTAAGTTATTGCATTCATTAGATTGTTCTAAACTAGTTAAAATATATAAAAGAGCTTATTGGATGGTTAATAGGTAGGTCAATTAGTCAAGTACGACATGAATTGAGTTTGACAAAAGAACATAAATTTATAGTATTTCACACACAATATCTCTCTTTATACATAATAATTGACCATCCAATAACACTTGTAAATATTTGTACTAATTAATATACCATTCAAATTCTAATTCTAAAGATTTGGGCCCACCATAATTGTGAGCATTATCTATGCTTTATGGACTCTAATGTGTATGCATTGATTCAAAGTTAAATCCAAAGCTTTGAGAGTTCAGGTTAAAAAATGCTCCTCCTTTGAGTTTAAGAATTAGCCCTCCACAAACTCTCCAAAAAGTATATGTTTCAAATTGATGTATAGACTTTCGAAGATCATAACTGTGGAAAATGTGCCTCAAGCTTTCTGGCATGAAACTCTTGAAAGTGAAAATTTGGTGAGACCCTCGCAGCCTTTATCGACTAGCAACTGTGTTCTAAACATTTGAAGTGCTCAGATTGTTGAGACCTTGTTTTTGTCTTGTCGATGGGAGTCATTGGCAAGACATTTCGATTCTATGAAAGTTCTAACTCTTTCTGCCTGGCAGACCCTCGACATGTTGGTTCCTATTGGATACTCCGGGGAGACTCTAGGCAACGAAAGTGGCATTAGGGAGAGGCATGAACCATCAAAGTTATTCATATTCTATTTAATATACCCATCGACGGTTATACACTTGAAGTCATTGGGGTGACATGAAGGATCGATAAGAGTCTAAGCGATGGTTGTGGTCTTGCTGAAAGGTTTGCAGTTGGTATGAACTAGTCTCGCCGATGGATTTGTTTGTGAACTTTCGATGGAACTCCACGTGATGTCTTCAGTGTGATCTCCTGCCGATGACTATTGGTCTCGTCGATAGACAGGTGCTTTCGGTAAGAACTCTTGCCAATGGTTTTCCTCTCGTTGATGGGTATGAACATCAGTATGACATAAGGTTCTATAAGACTCTTGGCGATAGCAGAACTCTTGCCAATAGATCTGCACAAGATGGATTTGTGTTCAGTATGACCTCTCGCCGATAGCAATGGTCTAGCAAATGGTTCTGCAGTGGATATCAATGTGATGTCTTAGCGATAGAGTGAGTCTGGACGACAGGTTTGAACTCAATATGACTCTTGTCGATGGTGGTGACTCTAGCCGATAATAACAGTCGGGCATTATGGCATTGGGAAGACGCGGCCTAGTGTCTCACCGACATGCGATATTGGTTGAACGCCTTGACTGAATGTCTATCCTATGTGGTATGTTTTCAACTAATCAAAAATGTGGAATGTGAACCGCTAGTAGTTGGACTATTGTGACCATTCCTATGAGGGAGATGAACAAACTGTGAGGAAAACGACTATGTGGGGTAATGGCGAATGACTAGGTGTACAGTTCAATGTGTGATTAGTGTGTATGAATTCAATTCTAAGAGCATTGTAGCTATGATGTTCTATACAAGGTTGATCAAGGAAATGTTGCTGTTGTAAATTGATATCAGAAAGTGAAGTCTATACTCTATATGTTATCTTGTTTACTGAAATACAAAGAGGCTTTTCTTGGTGTGGTGGATTTTTCTCCCATAAGGGTTTTCCCACATAAATCTGGTGTCCAATTATGTATATTCATTTCTCTATTTCTGTTATTTCTTTGATGAGTATCTTAATTGAACTGTAATTGTAAAATTTAAAGTCATATCTACATTCTTCCCTGAGGTTTTGGCGTTAGGAGAGTTTGTTCCGCACTTAATCTTTCCTTACAAGTGGTATCAAATCCTAGCCAGTTGTGTTATCCTTGTGGGTATGTTGGGTTTTTTGAGTCAATTCTTTCCAGTGGGAGTCTTGTAGAAGTCTAGTAATTCGAATTACAGATTAAGATGGAAAGCACGTCAAGAAAGATTGAAATTGAGAAATTCAATGGCAGCAATTTTGAGTTGTGGAAACTTAAAATGGAAGATTCATTGGTTGATTGTGATCTTTGGCTTGTTGTGTCTGGAACAAATCCTATAGGCATGAAGCAAGAGGATTGGTGGTGCAGGAGCACCTAGGTTGACCTCTACCTTGTTTTTCTTTCAATTTTGGCTTGTACTGACCTTAGCCAAGTCAAGATCTTAGTTGTTTGAATTGGACCTTAGAAGGTCTTGTTGGTGTGGATGAGTTAGTCATTAGGACTATACCATCTTAGTTAATCAAAATTGTTAAATTTTGCTTTGAGCTAGCTTTGGACAGCTGATGTTAGTATGTAGGTGATAAATGTGTTCTAAACACATGATCATTGTTGAAAAGATGCCAAGAGGTAGTTGAGGGAGTTGATGGATCGAAACAAGGAGATTGAGGTCCTCAAAATTAGGATCATAACATAGAGATAAGTGGCAAAATGTTGTTGTGAAAGTTGCATAACTGCAGTTGTGGAGTTACATGAACTTAGTGGGATTGGGAATCCCTTGAAATTAGGGTAAAGGCTCGACCAACTGCCTTTGAATGGGGAAAAGGCATCAAAATAGGTGAAAGACTCGTAGTTAGCAGTGAGTGATATTGTAATCAAAATTTGTTGTGTGAAAATAGAAGACAGTTTAGAGATTTCTGTGTTCATTTGAAAATCCTGTGTGTTTTGAGACACAATGGTGTTCAAGGCTTTGTGTTTATTGTTTTGACACTATATTTGTGTACATAGCATATTTTTGATTCACTTTTCTTTTGTGTTCAGATTTCTTAGAATAGGTTATTGTTTTGTATTCATAGAGTAGATTGTAAGGGTTTTAATTGTAGTTTTGAACAGCTAGTTTTGGAATGACTCCCCCATAGCCATTGACCACAGGGTTCTCCTGAGACTGGTGGAATATGGGAGTGGAGTCAGCCATTTGTAAATATTTGACAGTAGGAAACATAGAGCATGGAGTAAAGAGTTTTATACCCAAACCCTAGGCGAGCTCTTGTTACCCGGTTAGGAGTTTGGAAGAGAGAAAGTGAGAAAAAAGTAGGGGAAAGGTGCACTGTACAGTATTTGTACAATCTCAGGTGGGGCAAGGTCGAATCTTCGTATTCTAAAAGGATTGAGGCTTCCATCAATCCATCGTAGGCAGATTTGAAGGAGGAAACAGTGAAACCCTAGAAGATAGGGCAATTAGGCCTCCTCTCCAAGATCATAGGAAGGCACTGTACGGAATAGAAGAAGGTTAGAAAACTAGTGCAAGATTTAAAAGTCCCAAAAGGGTGTCAGACAATGTGTTTTGTTTGATAGGTTGTGTGACAAATTTGCGAGAAAAGGGCAGAAAAGGGACTGGTAAGGGCTACAAGGATTAGCCCCTTAGAAAGGAAAACTCTTCAAATCAGTAGGAGTAAAGATTGCAGAACCTCCAAGTTGGCTTCAAATGGATGTGAAATCCATAAAATCAGTGTATACAACTCCCCTGCTAGCAGTTCAAGCAAATTGGATAAAGTTAGCATCTAGGCTCTTCTAGGTGTAGTGAGAAAGGTTGAAATTTCAAGTGGTGTTTGTGAAGAAGACAACAATTTTGAGTGGTGTTGAACCCTCTAAGGTTAAGCACAAGGTTTGGAACTCTTGAAATAGAGTTAGGGTAGGCTTAGTTAATGATCTAAGTCAGGAAAAAGCCTAGAAAGTGTTAGGTTCATGGTGAAGGCAGAGTAATGTCTTCTTGTTGTTAGGTGCAAGCAAGCCTTGGAGGGAGTATACACCAATTGGGATCTTGCAGATCAAAAATCAAAGGGGTTGATAAGGCTCTATTTAGTAGACTCTATTCTTCTGAATGTTCATGGAGAAAATACTACATCTTCTTTGTGGAAGAGACTAGGAGCTATTTATCAAGGAAAGTCCTTGGTGAATAAGTTGTTCTTGAGGAAGAAGTTGTATTCTTTGAAAATGTAGGAAGGAGCATCTGTTGCTGATCATTTGAATGCTTTCAACATGTAAATTGCTCAGTTAGCATTTGTGGGTGTGAAGATTGATGAAGAAGATCGTTGTATGCTACTATTATGTTCTTTGCCAGATTCTTGGGATCACTTGATGATGGCTATTGGGAGTACTACTTCCTCTTTTAAGATGGAAGATATTGTTGCTTCTTTGTTATTAGAAGAGATGAGAAGAAAATCTTTTGAGATGGCGAAGGAGGCTCTTGTTAGAGGCAGATCAAAAGAAAAAGGCAAGAAGAAGGACAAGAAGTCCAAATCAAAATCAGAAGGGAGATCAAAGTCTCCTGGAAAGAAGTCCAAAGTGAAGTGCTAGAATTGTGGGCAACCTGGTCATGTCTGAAAGAATTGTAAAGAGGAGAAAAAGAAGTATTCTTCAAACAATGATTCTTCTCAGAGTGATGCAGACACTTTCATTGTAGCCTTGACTACACAAGCATCAGATAATGTCTAGCTGATTGATTCTGGAGCATCTTTCCACATGACATCTTATAGAGATTGGTTCACTAAGTATGAAAAATATGATGGTGGAAGGGTGTATTTGGCAAGCGATTCATCTTTGGAAATAGTTGGCCGTGGAAGAGTCAGAATTCAATTCCTTGATGGAAGAGTGAAGGGAATCAATGATGTAATGCATATACCAGGTTTGACTCAAAATTTACTTTTTGTTAGTAAGCTAAATGATATTGGAGTGCAAGTCACATTCTCTGGAAATGGCTGCAAGATGACTAGAGACTTAATGGTGCTAGCAAGGGGTGCTTGTCTTGGTACCTTGTATAAGCTGGATGCACATGATGTGCAATGCAATAGTATCTCTGTAAAGTCATAGAAAGTTACTCATAGAGAAAAAGAGAAAAAAGTTCCTGATAGTGCAAACACTATGGAAGTTAAATTTCTAACAGAAAAGACTATGCTCTGGCATCATAGGCTTGGCCACATTGGTGAAAAAGGTTTAAAAACCTTGAAAAATAAAAACCTGGTTGAAGGGCTTGTTGATTGTAACCTCGAATTCGAGTTTTGTGAACATTGTATATATGGTAAACAACACCGTGTTTCATTTTACTCCAGTCCTCACAAATCTTTTGGTTTACTTGATTATATTCATTCTGATGTTTTTGGTCCAGTAAATGTTCGTTCTTTGTCTAAATCAAGATATTATGTATCGTTCATTAATGATTATTCAAGAAGGGCATTTGTATATTTTTTGAAAAGTAAAGTAGAAGTGTTTAGTCATTTTAAGGAATTTAAAAACCTTGTGGAAAATCATATTAGAAGGAAAACAAAATGTTTAAGGACTGACAATGGCGGTGAGTTTTGTTCTAATGAGTTTGAAAGGTACTGTAAAGATCATAGGATTAAAAGACATAAAACTACACCCTACACTCTACAACAAAATGGAGTTGATAAAAGGTTCAATAGGACAGTGATGGAAAGAGCAGAAAGTATACTGAGTAGTGCTAGCTTGGAGGAGAAGTTCTGGGTTGAGGCAGTTGCAACATGTTATTTAATAAACCGTTCTCTGAATTCTGCTCTTGTTGAGAAAACACCTTTGTAAGCATGGTTTGGAAAGAAGCCCTCTCTGAGACACATTTAAGTCTTTGGTTGTGAGGCATATGCATATGTTCCGAATGAAAAAATATCTAAATTGGAAAACAAGGCCATTAAATGTATTTTTATTGGTTATAGTGTTGGCATAAAAGGATACAAGCTTTGGAATCCTAATACAAAGAAGGTTCTATACAACAGAAGTGTTATCTTTCGTGAGCTGAAGCCTTCTACTTTGGATCTGCAGTCAAAGACTAAATCATAAAATAAAAAGGATGTAGTTAAAATTCCTCCAACACCAAATAAAGAGGAATTGAAAATTCAAAATGTGCCTGAAACTAAGGAGGGCTCAAGTAGTTTTGAGAGTTCTGCAGAAGAAGATCAACCTCAGCCTCAGCCTATGAGGAGGTCAACACGTGAAAGAAAGCAACCTGATAGGTATGGGTTCTCTTTGTTAGATTCTACTTGTGCCTATGCTTTAATTTTTAGCACTAATGAGCCTAGGACTATGAAAGAGGCATTTAGAATGTCTGATTCAAACTCTTGGTTGGAAGCCATGAATGAAAAAATGACATCATTAGAAAAGAATGATACTTGGAGTTTGGTGCCCTTTCTTGAAGGTAAAAAAGTTGTTGGCTGTAAATGGGTATTTAAAAAGAAAATAGGTATGGATGGAAGTGTGGAAAAGTATAAGGTGAGATTGGTTGCAAAGGTTATTCCCAGGTAGAGGGAATTGATTATGGAGAAATCTTTTCTCCTGTAGCTAAGTTGATGTCTATCAGATTTCTTTTGTCACTTGCAGCAACGTATGAGTTAGAGATTGAACAGATAGATGTGAAGACAACATTTCTTCATGGTGACCTTGAAGAAGAAATTTATATGTCCTAGCTTGAGCACTTTGTGGAAAAATGTAAAGAAATTTGCAAGTTGAAAAAATCTCTATATGGATTAAAACAATCACCTAGAATGTGGTACCAGAAGTTTGACACTTTTTTTTTGTCATTGGGGTTTGTAAGATCGAAATCTGATCATTGTGTGTACTACAAAGCTGAAAATGATAAAGTTCTTATTATTGCTCTCTATGTTGATGATATGTTGTTCATAAGCAATAGTAAGTTAATGATTTCTGATCTAAAATATCAATTGTATGCAAAGTTCAAAATGGAAGAGCTTGGTGCAACCAGGTATATTCTGGGAATGGGAATACCAGGGACAAGAAGAGTAGAAAACTTTGGCTTAGTCAGAGTAAGTATATTAATACTGTTCTAGAGAGATTTTGTATGACTGATTGCAAGCAGCTAGTTGTTCCAGTCTTGCAAGGAACGAAGCTATCTGTTGAAGACTATCCAAAATCTTCTACTGAGATAGAGGGCATGACCAGAGTGCCCTATGCTAGTGCAGTTGGCAGTTTAATGTATGCAATAGTCTGTACAAGGCCAGACATTGCCCAAGCAGTGGGAGTACTTAGTCGCTTTATAGAAAATCCTAGGACACATTGGGATGCGATGAAAAGAGTGTTCAAATATCTGAAGGGCACTTCAGAATATGCTTTGTGTTACCATGGAAATTTGGTTGAATCATAGAGGACTCTCAGCATTCGAGGATATGTGGATTTTGATTGGATAGGGGACATTGACATCAGAAGATCCACCAGTGGATATATTTTCATGATGAATGGTGGTGCAGTTAGTTGGATGAGTAAGCGATAGACTGTA
>VDFB02343789.1:0-28120 GCA_007258455.2 Sequoia sempervirens | reverse complement strand
AAATACCCATTATATTGCCACTTTTTGGCCCATCATGATCTTTCACATACCCTTATAATCTTAGTAGAAAAGGTGCTTGATGGTTAAGGACAAAGTTGGCGACTATGTTGAATGAACTGGATTGTAGATTGTTGAAGATCAATGGTTGCCCGCCATCGCGCGATCAGAAGTTGTGCGGTCTTTATTAATTGCCATATCGCAGGCAAGCACCACATGGATTTTGTTGGCAGTGTATAGTATGGTGGGCCCCTTGTTGCCACAATGGAGATTGTGTCAGCTTGATTTGAAGGAAACTGTTCGATGATCTGACCAAGGTGAAGGATCGATGGCTAATATTTCAATCTACATCAAATACGTTGGAGCCATTTGTGCAGCGCGCGAGTGAGATTTAATGGCGACAATGACATCTACTACCAGGGTTTGATTGAAATAAAGAAACTATTCATACACTGATGGTATCACAAAGCATTCAAAACATCTTTGCAGAGGCTAATTCAATGGGAGCCCACATAGCCAGTTGAAGGAGGATGCACCTAGCCTAGCATAAAATATATTTATTGAAATGGCTTTAGAAATTCTAAAGCAAATCAATGCCAACATTAAGAGGGGCACCATCATCAAATGAGGAGCATGCGGCCTAGAAGCAAATATATAATGATTTGTTAAAAAATAAAATATTTAGTAACTATTAAGTAAAGGAAACAGGGGCGATGGCAACCAACAACAAATGTATTTGCTAGAAGAACCTCAGAAACTCCAAGTAAATACCATGGAGCAACATACACACCAAAATTCTACCTTGTAGAGTTAGAGAGCTGGGTATATTACAAAATGGATTTGTTGAACTATCCTCTAAAGTTGCATAAAGGGAAGCCTACACATAAAGTACATTGTTGAAAGTGCTTTAGAATCCACTAATGTAGGTGGAGGGTTCAATTTACACAGGGAGCTACTGCCATTTTCACGAGAAAGTTGCAGAGCAAGGAGAATGAATGCACAACTAGCAGAAATTAGGGCAACAAAGAAGAAGATTGAAGATCAACGATTGTTAAAGAAGTAAAAACCCAACCATATCCTAGCCATTCCCTAGCCATTACCTAGCCATTCCCCGCCAAATCATGATATCAAGATGCACGAAGGTTAATTTCCACGAGATGACAAGATTATGACACGTGGCACAGGTGGGCCCAAAGTGATTTCTCTTCGAACACGCGGGTGAAGATATATTAAAGAGGCCCAATGAAATCTATTTAAAAGAAAGGAAAATATTTGAACAACATGTGGGGTGCTGTGAAAAATTAAATATGATCGATGATGTTTTACATTTTAAAACATATTGTTTTAAATGTAATGTGGAAAGGCTAAAATATTGCCTAGATAAATGAAACAAAGGGGAAAAGAAAAATCAATTTTAAATGTGAGGTAAATGGAGACCTCATAGGTGAAATAAAAGGTGTAGGCTATTAATGGTTGACAGGTCATCTGTGGCAGTTACAACAGATTCTAGTTTTGTTTTTGGTGACAGTCTTGGTGTGGAACTCCTGAAGTTTTCATTGCTGTGTCAATCATTCTCAACAGGCATGATGAACAAGAAGATTCTCTAGAAAATTGTTGTTGTAAAATTTTTTTGGAATGTCACAAAGTGGTCCAATTGGTTGGTGACGTGCGTGCTTTCTGGCCCAATGCTTATTTGCTCCTTCATTTCTATAAGAAGGATTTCAAGGCCAAAAGAATGAGTTAGCGAGTGAGATATTTTTTTGGTCGAGTCTAGGTAGAGTTGCAGAGAAAATTGTAAAGTTCGATGGTTTTAGTGAATATGCAATTTAGGTTTTGAGTCATTCTATAGTAATTTTTTAATTCATGGGGGCTTGATGTCTTATGATAGTACTGACATTTGAATTGAAATGATTAATTAAAACTCATGTCTCTCCATTGTACATGCATATATGAATTCTGAATAAGATAATCAAGGGTTGTCTTGTTCATCTCGCTGTTGTGGTGTGTATGATTTCTATTTTGGTTTTAATTCAAGGAATTAATTAAAATTCTTGAATGGGATTGTAGGTGGATATGTTTTGTATAAGGATTTGATAAGTCGTATTGGGTTAGAATACATGATGAAATTGTAAGGCAATATTCTCAAGGATCTTATATGTTATGTATTAAATCTATCATAAACCCTTAGACGTTTATGAATTTGACTCCCCCAATGTATATATGGCACTGATCTAAGTTGTACTAATTTGTATGGTTTAGTATTTGTTTGTTTTTGCCTAGATCTTGCTACAAATTTCAAATCAATGACTATTTTATATGGTGAAGTGTGTTGTAGTTATCTCATGCTCCAAATAGTTGATATTACTGATGAACAACCAATTATATTTGGTATTATCCTATTATGTTGAGCTATTAAATGAGATTATCTGTTGTTGTTAATGTTGTTTATGATAATGGTGCAAAGGTTGTAAACACATTAAGGGATCACCCTCTTGGTCTTGCAGAGATCGAAGTGTAGGAGATCTTTAAAATTCTCGTTAGTTGGTCCAGGTCCTTCAAGGTACCCTTGATTGGAATTGGCAATTCCATAGGTAGATTATAAGACCAACCTAGTTACAGTAAAAATAACCAACAAACCACTTTGCAACACCTATTTCTTTGCCAAATCTGCCTACAAGACCAAAACCTTGTTGTAAAAGTTTGAAGATATGTCAATGGCTGCTCCAAAATGCTTGATAATTGCTTGATTGAATGATGCTTTGATGCTTAAGTGATTGATTGAGATTGAATGAGAGGATGAATGCTTGAATAAACTAGTGAATAAATTAGAATGAATTGTAGGGGTTTAAAATGGATGGAAAAACACTTATTTATATGCACTTATGCCCCAATTACCCAATAATACAACATCACAGGCTGGCATAAGGTCTTTTGAATAAAAACTAGAAGGAAATTTTGAATTATTTTGAATTTGTAGCCAAGAGGGACTCATTCACCACCTATGGTGAATGGGTCCCAATCTAGGCTTGTAAGTAGGTGTGGGGAATTAAGTTGCATTTAATGTTTTTTATTGGGTTTACATTAAAAAATACACTTAATTAAGGCTTATGAGTGCATAAAGGGGCTAAATAAAGAATAAGAAAGGTGTAAATAGTGAAAACAAGCCTAGAAAAGCATGAAATATTGTTACAAGACTTTAAAACACTTTAAAATAGGACTTGATAAGGGATAAAAAAGGTGATTTTTAGATGAATTATAATGAGAAGAGTCTAGAAAAGTTTAGAAATGTGTTACAACACTTCACAACACCTTCACAAGACATCATAATTTGAATATTTAGGACCTAATGTGAATGCATAAGTTACATTGCAACATTAAACCAAAGAAAAATGAACCAAGCATCATGAGAGAAATACCTAAATGACCATGAAAATGTCCAAGATCCATTTTTCTATGGTACAAAGTTGTAGAATAAAAACCTTATTTTTTAGACAATAGATGTCATCTTTAGGTATAGTGAATGTTTTGGGTTGTCTAGTATTGGTTTTTAGATTCTCATCCTATGGATCTCTTTTGATCTACAAGTTAAAAAGGGTGCCAAATCACCCTTCTTATCCAAATTTATGACATCTAGAATTTGGGTCTCCTATGTATTGGAAATGTAAAAACATTTTGATAGATAAAAGAGATATAAGAGAGAGTTAAGGTTTTTGGACAACTTGTGAAGTATGTTAAGAGGTATCATAAGGTGTCTTTTAATGGATATAATCACTTCAAAATGAAGTTCCAAAAATGGTGAGTACATTATGAAAAAATTATGATAGGTGGAAGGAATATGGCATTTTTACCATATGGACTCATCTTGGGACTTGGGTGTTGGAATTTTAATTAGGGATATGATCACACTGCATTTTTTGGTTGTTTCAACTCATGGTTTCCTAATTACTATTTTATGGTTTCCTTTATTTCTTTTTTTATTTATCAATTTCTTGAGATGAAGGTTTTGATAGTGATTTTTTAGGTACTATTGTAATATGAGAATAACTCTAGATCTCTAGTTGGTGACACTAGACTATAAATGATTATACTCTATAAGTGTATTGTAACATTTTGTTCTTGAATGATACATTGAATTAATTTTTAGTGTGGGTTTTTTTCTTGAAGGGGTTTACTCCACATAAATCATTATGTTATAGTGTATCTTCTTTTGTATTTATTTCCTTCTAACTATATTAGTTTAAATTTTTCACATACTTCATCTCATGGAATAGTATAGGAAGCATATTTTACAGATCTACTTTCTTTCTATTGGTATTTGTTGATGTGGTTTTTATGTACTTCTCAACACAGGTAGTGCGTAGGTGCACTACCTCTCTTGAAAGAGAATCTTCTACAATCAGATTGTAGAACACTATCCCAAGGTCTCTAATGTCAGGTATTGACAATGCTTGGAATATCTCAGTTGATTTTTGTGATTTTCTAGAATCACAAGGTGGACTTACAAATGAGTTACAAAGCATGGGAAGTTGGGTTTGCAAATGCAGTTTCAAAGTGCTGGAAGTGAATCAACAGTGGCTGCCCACTCAAAACAACAAGCTGAAACTCATCAAGTTCATCTGATTTAGCTTCATGGTGATGCTTTGGATCCTACTCTAACCAAGGATTAAAAGAAATAGAAAAAGGAGAAGGGTTAAGAAAGTTGTTCTAATCCCAAGCTACAAATGAACGGTAACAATGGTGGCTGCTGTAGTAGACAAAATTCCTAAACTAAGTTTTGCTTGACCAAGAGAAACCTATAGCTACAAAAAACCAATGCAATCTTCTAAGGTCTACTGATTTTCAAATTACACATACACATCATGAACATGCAATTGAACTAGGTTGCAACAATGACAGAAAGAAGCCCAGGCTAACTTTGCACAAGAACTTGTCATCAACAAGTGCTAAAAGTATGGGCTAGAAGCTCATCAAATATTATAACAACACCATCATGACAACTATTCAAGAAACTAATACTAAAACTAACATAGAAGGTAGAACCATGCATGAAAGATGAGAAAAATCAAAGAGAACATCCATAAAATCATGCAATGCTATCTTCTATTGCTACAAATGCTTTTTACAACAACTCTCCAACCCTTACAAATGAGGGGCAAGCCCCTATTTATAGTTTTCCAAAGCCCAAATGAATGGGTAGGATTAATTCACCATGAGTGGACCAGATTTGATTACATTAGGGTTTCATCTACCCCCCATTATCTAGCAATTTTAAAATACATTCCTTGTCTTTTCTCTATTTTGTCATCTAGTGCTCAAGTGCTGCAGCAGTTTTTCCATTTAGCTGATTGCCCTTTTACTATAGCTGAAACTACCTGAAAGTTGTCTTCTTACTTGATATGTTTGTAGTGTTCTTCCTTGGATCAAATGAGCCCGCCGAAGATTGACATCAATGCATTGGTTGCCCCTGATTCGAGCAAACAAACCCTTATGCCTTCTTCAAGGCCACCCCCTTGCATTTTTGTCCTTGACTTCCTTGGCACAGGCCTTCTTCTAACACTGACCCTGTTGGTGGGTGCTAGCAGGAGAGGCGATCACGAAATGAATGGTGATAGGAGCTATGCACATTCCTTGTTCAACTTTCTCAATGGGTCTCTTGACGGACCTGCAGTAGGCTTCCTGAATCCTGCATACATGAAGTGTCATAAGTGTTTTCATACACAAATCAAGGAAAAACGTTAGCCAAATCTTGCAAAATCCTTGTTAGATCCATCCATACATCATCAAAAGATCATAATATTCATATTTGGAGCTCATTCAGACCATAAACGTTAATATAGACCCAAGGGGGTGGGTAGCAAATGAGGGACAACAAATTAGAAGGGAAGTTCCCAGACCCCACAAAACATAGCAAAACTGAGATTTTTCAATTATAGCACATGGGAAAAGGGGAAGGAAGAGTGCCTAGAAAAACTTCCTCAAGATTGGACCCATTTGAAAAAAGTGAAAGCTCAAAATGACCACAGAGGGATGGAGTCCTGGAAATGGCCACGGAGGGGTCGGGTCTCAGAGGCTGGGTTGCAGGGCTCCACAGATGTTAAAAATGATGACAGATGGATGGAGTCCCAGAAATGGCCACAGAGGGGCCAGGTCTAGGAAGCTGGGTCGTCGGGGCTCCATGGATGTTCAAAATGGTGATGGAGGGACGGAGTCCCAGAAACGACCATGGAGGGGCCGAGTCCCGGAGGTTGGGTCATCGGGGCTCCATGGGTGTTCAAAATGACGATGAAGGGACGAAGTCCCAGAAATGGCCACGGAGGGGCCGAGTCCTGGAGGCCAGGTTTCCAAGGCTCCACGGATGTTCAAAATAGCAACAAAGGGACAAAGTCCCAGAAACAGCCACAGAGGGGCCGAGTCCTGGAGGACGGGTCGTCGGGGCTCCACGGATGTTCCAAAATAGGAAAAGGGGGACAAAGTTCCAAAACCACCGAAACTTAACCTTGGTAGTTCACTTAGGCACCCCAAAAACATCCCAAATCCACCAAAAAGTTGGCCCCAAAGTCAAAAATGTGGAAATCGGACCGACAGGGGTCGACAGGTGTTTCCAAAACAACCAAAGAGGAAGGGAATTCTGGAGGGAAAGTTCTGAAACTACCAAAAATTTACAGAACATTGACAAAACTTTGGCAGTTCACTTAGGCACCCCAAACACATCCCAAATCCACCAAAAAGTTATCCCCAGAGTCAAAAATGTGGAAACTGAACCGACAGGGGTCCACAAATGTTTCCAAAACAACCAAAGAGGAAGGGAATTCCGGAGGGAAAGTTCTAAAACCACCAAAACTTTACAAAACATTGACAAAACCTTGGCAGTTCATTTAGGCACCTCAAACATATCCCAAATCCACCAAAAAGTTGGCTCCAAAGTAAAAAATGTGTAAACCGGACCGGCGGGGGTCCACAGATGTTTCCAAAATAGCCAAAGAGGGAGGGAGTTCCGGAGGGAAAGTTTCGAAACCACCAAAACTTAACGAAACATTGACGAAACCTTGGAAGTTCACTTAGGCACCACAAACACATCCCAAATCCAGCAAAAAGTTTCCCCCAAAGTCAAAAATGTAGAAAAAAATGAATCGAGTGATTAGGGACCAAGTCAATAGGAACAAGACAAAAGGCAAAAAAGGGACTTGGGACTTTATTTCTCCTCGAACTTAAATACCCCAAGTAGGTGAATTTGGATAGGGGGATTTGATCGTTTGAAGGCACATGACCAATTTGGGCTTGGAAAATGGGGCACACAAAATAAGACAGGAGCAAAGCAGCCTGTCGGGAGTGAAAAAAAGGGGGTCCCTACCTATGGCGGGGTGTGTGTGCAAAAAATGCACAACAGTATCAAATTGTGGCCATCTTAGATTTGAGTCATTTTGGATGAGTATTTTTTATAATACTCTTGGATTGAGTGGGATCTTACATAAAAATATTTTATTGCAATGAAAATGTAAAGCACATTAAGGGTAGATCTGGATAAATTATCAAGTATAAACTTTGATATTTTATATCTTAAGATATATACATCATGTATAAAGATATATGCACTATACTATTTAAAACCAAACCTACCATAATGAAACAAGAATACTTAGACATATTGAATTGAATATCTAAGGATATCATTATTCTTTATTTGGATGGTTAATTATTTTTGAATGTGTATGAAGAGAATACTAAAATGAACCTTTGGAAAAAATTATGTGAGGTTAATTAGGTAAAACCAAGGTAAAATGTTAGAATTACAACATGACAAGCCATTTTAGAAGAGATTGAAAGGAGAAAAATAATAAGAAGATTGATCCTCATGATGAGTTTGAAAATTCCTTTCAAGATTATGGGGATTCCTTTGTTATAGCATTGGATGCATGTGCATTAGATTATGTTTGGTTGGTAGACTAGGGTCCTCTTTCCACATGACCTCACATCATGGTTAGCTTAAAAAATATGAAGGATATGATGGTGGGAAGGTTTAATTTAGAGGTAATCTAATTTAAATATTATTATTTATAGAATATTGTTAATTTGATTTCGTAACTGATTAGTGAAGGGAATCTATAGAATAATATCCCTACTTTGGTATGTAGCCTACTTTATGTAAGTAAATAATAAAGGCATACTCTCCCTTGAGCACACCTTACATAGATAATAACATTAAAGAGCAACACACATAAAAAATTATTATACTCTGAGAAATCATCTACATACATGCAATCAAATGCAATATAACTATCTGGTCACAAGACCACTATTACAAAAATCTGGGTTACAAATATATGCAAAAAATCAGAGATGCAAGTCTATGAATGACAATAATGGCCACTGAAACCCCAACCTCCATTCTGCACCTATGTTTTGTGCTAAAAAGCAAGATTTTTTTTTCTATCTTCTCATCTAGAATGAATCCCTTTCATTGCTCACCACTTTATCATTTTTTCCCTTCCAACTAACTATCACTTCTATTTATGGTGCCTAATAGATTCAGTTGCCTCATTTTTTTGGGCCTAATAAATTTCCTAAATTTTAGTCCAACTTCTAGGAGCCATAACTTTTGAATCGAGCATTGGATTGAAAAATCATCTGCATTGTTGGAAAGATCTCGATGAACTGTAGGGACACAAAAGGACCATAAATGGACCTTTTGATTTTTGGCCATTTTTGAGCTGATCCTAGATGCCTCAAAATTGACTTTGAATATTTTTAAAGGATTTTTGAGGATAAAACATTAATATCAAGATTACAAGTGATAAATGGTATTGAAGTAATTTCTTCACCATTAACTTGATTTTATCATTTTGTAGCTCTCTATAATATTTCATGTCCATGCATGCACAAATACTAACCTACTAAAAATAGAAACATACTCTTTTTAGCTCTTCCAACTTACTGAAAATAGTAAACTTGTCATTTTTAGCCCTTAGTAAAAAAATATTTACCAAACTTAACAAAAATTAAAAATAAACAAATTTTTTGGGGATGCAGGATTGCTCTTACACCCTAGATGCTCTTGCATTAGTAAACAATTTAGATTTGTAGGTTATTTTCTTAAGTGGAGGGTGCACATTAGTGAGAGGGACTATAAAAAATTCTAAGGTCATTGGCATAAAAACTCTATTTTACCTAGATGCAAGGAATTTTCCTTACAATAACTCTTTTATTCAAAATCTATACCTTCACCCTGTAGCCAACAAAGAGGAGTATTTTATTCACTTCTAATGGTCATATTTTTTCATCTCAGGGTGCTCATGCTTTGGAGACTAAGATACCAATTGAAAAGAGAATGATATGCAACTGAAGGATGGGAAACATTGGTGAGAAGGGTTGAAGTTCCCTAAAACAATAAAAACTTTTTGAGGGGTTAAATGATTGTAATCTTGGATTTTACTTTTGTGAGCATTGTGTATATGGAGAATAGAGGCATGTTTAGCTTCCCTCTAGTTCTCATATTTTTGTATGGTGTTGGAATTAATCTATTATGATGTATTTGGTATTCTTATCATTCTATCAATTTCATATTCTAATCATTTACTTTAAAAATATTTTTTGATGCAACTAATGATCTACCATATGACCAAGATGAAGATGTTAATGGTATATATAATATTTTCCCATATGAGTTAACAAGAATTCATTTGACATCCTTAAGAAATAGGTCACATTCTAAAGAAAGAAGAGTCAAAACAAGGAAATGCAGAAACAAAGAACGAAAAAGAGTATTCAAAGGAGAGGTCAAAAGAAAGTAATTAAATTAAAGGCCAAGAAAGAAATATGGAAACCAAAGAATCAAGTTATGCTACAACCAATATCTCTTGTGATATAATCACAACAAAAAATGAAACAAACATTGATAGAAAAACATGTTTTATCAATTGATGAACTATTTGCACCAAGCACAAAGGCATATCAAGAGAACATACACCATTGAAATAGATAGTAGAGAAGAACATAAAAAGGAGGAAGAAAAGAAATTTAATAATCTATTATGACAAGAAAATGATGATCTCATAGATTAGAAAAGAAAAGTCTATCAAATGATGATCCCATTATCATGTAACTATCATTCCTTTTAATTTTTGTTTGATCAATTATCCTTATTTATAATATTTTTCTTTACTTCAAAAAAATGTTTGATCTTTCTTATCTCAACTTATTTTTTCTCTTCACCCTTTTTTTTACATCACAAATTCATTATTCTTTAATCCTTTTATCTTTTTATCTCCTTATGTTAATTTTTTTCACGTGACCGGTGACACTGGCATGCACACCCTCCAATACCATGGGGACGGAAGGGAGACTAGACCTCGTGACCTCTTGCTTGCAACAGGATGCTTTAACCAATCGAACTAGACCCTCTACCCCATGTGATGTTCTGTACTTACATATATTATATCTAACTATTCTGAGCATCATTGTCTTACATATTTACAAGAATTATGTGAGGTTAATTAGGTTAAATACAATGTGAAAATAAATTATTGAGAATGAATTTGTACACTCTTGGGATGTAGGATGGTGACTATGTTTCTAAACATTTAAGTGCTTTCAGTATGAAAATATCCCAATTGCACTCAATTAGAGTGAAGATGGAGGAGGGGGATGAATTTATGAATTTTTTATGTTATTTTTAAGATTCATGGAAACACCTTGTTATAGCTACTAGGAGAAATACTAGGTGGTGTCATCAATAATTTTTTAAGAGATGTGGAGAATACTTGTGAATGTAATAAGGAGGACCTATCTATTTGTAGAAAAAAATGAAAGAAGAAGGATAATAAGTGAAACACATATATATCCAAAACTCATGGGATAACCATAACTCTTAGTAAAACCAAGGTAAAATGTTAGAATTACAACATGACAAGCCATTTTAGAAGAGATTGAAAGGAGCAAAATAATAAGAAGATTGATACTCATGATGAGTTTGAAAATTCCTTTCAAGATTATGGGGATTCCTTTGTTATAGCATTGGATGCATGTGCATTAGATTATGTTTGGTTGGTAGACTAGGGTCCTCTTTCTACATGACCTCACATCATGGTTAGCTTAAAAAATATGAAGGATATGATGGTGGGAAGGTTTAATTTAGAGGTAATCTAATTTAAATATTATTATTTATAGAATATTGTTAATTTGATTTCATAATTGATTAGTGAAGGGAATCTATAGAATAATATCCCTACTTTGGTATGTAGCCTACTTTATGTAAGTAAATAATAAAGGCATACTCTCCCTTGAGCACACCTTACATAGATAATAACATTAAAGAGCAACACACATAAAAATTTATTATACTCTGAGAAATCATCTACATACATGCAATCAAATGCAATATAACTATCTGGTCACAAGACCACTATTACAAAAATCTGGGTTACAAATATATGCAAAAAATCAGAGATGCAAGTCTATGAATGACAATAATGGCCACTGAAACCCCAACCTCCATTCTGCACCTATGTTTTGTGCTAAAAAGCAAGATTTTTTTTCTATCTTCTCATCTAGAATGAATCCCTTTCATTGCTCACCACTTTATCATTTTTTCCCTTCCAACTAATTATCACTTCTATTTATGGTGCCTAATAGATTCAGTTGCCTCATTTTTTTGGGCCTAATAAATTTCCTAAATTTTAGTCCAACTTCTAGGAGCCATAACTTTTGAATCGAGCATTGGATTGAAAAATCATCTACATTGTTGGAAAGATCTCGATGAACTATAGGGACACAAAAGGACCATAAATGGACCTTTTGATTTTTGGCCATTTTTGAGCTGATCCTAGATGCCTCAAAATTGACTTTGTATATTTTTAAAGGGTTTTTGAGGATAAAACATTAATATCAAGATTACAAGTGACAAATGGTATTGAAGTAATTTCTTCACCATTAACTTGATTTTATCATTTTGTAGCTCTCTGTAATATTTCATGTCCATGCATGCACAAATACTAACCTACTAAAAATAGAAACATGCTCTTTTTAGCTCTTCCAACTTACTGAAAATAGTAAACTTGTCATTTTTAGCCCTTAGTAAAAAATTATTTACCAAACTTAACAAAAATTAAAAATAAACAAATTTTTTGGGGATGCAGGATTGCTCTTACACCCTAGATGCTCTTGCATTAGTAAACAATTTAGATTTGTATGTTATTTTCTTAAGTGGAGGGTGCATATTAGTGAGAGGGACTATAAAAAATTCTAAGGGCATTGGCATAAAAACTCTATTTTACCTAGATGCAAGGAATTTTCCTTACACTCAGCCCAACATAATAACTCTGAAAACAAGGAGCGAGGTAGACATTCTAGATGATGGATACCACTGGAAGAAATATGGTCAGAAACAAATAAAAAATAGCCATTACCGGAGGTAATATACTTCTCCGAAAGTGTTAAAAGAGGTATTAGTTAAACATAAATTTGAATAGTTTAGTTTAACACGTGGTGCAGGCATTATTTCAAATGTAGAGTAAGAGGATGTGGGGTGAAGAAGAAAATCCAGCGGTTTGAAGATGATCCTGAGTTCGTTCTGACAACATACGAAGGGAGTCATAACCATCCATCTCACTCTCCTCTTCTACGAAATTCCTATGATTTGCGAAGTCAGTTCCTTGAAGCCGAAGCTCCTGCAAATACCTTGGAATAGATAACTCTGGTTAGAAGCTCCTGCAAATACCTTGGAATAGATAACTCTGGTTAGTGAACAGATTTTAGTCTGCAAGAACTTGTTTTCTATTCAAAACGTCATTTTGTAAGCATAAACATATACAGTGAAAACCCAGTTAGATAAAATGAAATGTCGTTTCTTTCTATCATTTCGTACATGTATTGTTTGTTTAGACTTTTAGCACGAAATGGTCATTGGAGTAGGTAAGTGATTGTAAACTCAATACCTAATTCTTTTGTTTTTTTGAGTTCCTTTCTACGTGTAGAAATCACTTAGGCTAACTTGTTATTGTTATAATTGATTGTGTGATCTACCAATTATAGTTGAGGGATGAGATTAAGAAAATGAATGTGTTTCAATAGTTGTGATATTATTATATGATAATGATTTTTTTTCGCTTTTTAAGAAATGGAATATAGTTGTCTTATTATTAGTCAATGTTTGTTTTTGACCGTTGAACAAGATGATCTTTAAGAATATTTTGTAGTAGTCATTGTGTAAAAATAGAGAAACAATATCTATTTTCACAAATCACATAAAGGAAATAACTAATTATATGGTGGCACATATCGTGAGCATTAATATATGCTTTGATGCATATGTTTTGGTGTAACCTTTTGAGATATTTTTTGACTACTTGACAAATACATAACTAATGTCTAATTTTTGAGTTTGTAAGCATAGTCCTATGGTTATATACAGTAAAAACCAGTTAGACAAAATGAAATTTCATTTGTTTTCTTATCATTTCGTACATATATTGTTTGTCTAGACTTTTTGTAGGAAATAGTCATTGAAGTAGGTAAGTGATAGTAAATTCAATACCTAATTCATTTGTTTTTTTATCCAGTTCCTTTCTATGTGTGGGAATCACTTAGGCTAACTTGTTATAGTTAATTGTGTGATCTACCAATTGTAGCCGAGGGATGGGATTAAGAAAATGAATGTGTTTCAATAGTCGTGATACTCTTATATAATAATGGTTTTTTTTTGCTTATCAAGAAATGAAACACAATTGTCTTATCATTAGTCAAACTTTGTATTTGACTATTGAACAAGATGATCTTTACGAATAATTTTTAGTAGTCATTGTGTAAAAATAGAGAAAAAAATATCTATTTTTACAAATCACATTGAATAAATAAATAATTATATGGTGGCACATATGGTGAGCAGTAATATATGACTTGATGCATACATTTTGGTCTACCTTTTTGAGGTATTTCTTGACTACTTAGAAAATACATAGCTAATGTCTACTTTTTGAGGTGGTCAATTAATATTTTTTATTTTTTTGAAGGCCTACATACACGTTTGAATAATAATAATATATTTTTAAATTTTAGTTATTTACTATTTTAATCATGCATATCTAAATAGTCACCAAACTTTGTCATATAAATTTTTATTTTCCATTTAATGCAAACAAACAAAACACAGTACATGTTATTAAGTTCCCTCTCAAATGCATGCAATTATGGTGTAGGTGACATTAATTTAAATATAATTTGATTAACATAAAAGAGTGATGACAAGTAGGAGGTATTTTCACAATATATCAAATTGTGATGTTTTATTAGAATTTAATTGCATAGTTTTAAAGAAAAACTCATGAGTAATGGTTCGAAAAAATGATCTCTCATGTGCATAAATAGTCTACTTAGCATTCGATATATAATGATAATGCTCACAATGAGCATGAATTATGTATTTAGGAGTCATTGCATCAATATAATTCTCACAATGAACATGAATAGTCTACTAGTATTCATTATTTTTAGATAATGCTCATAAAAATAAAATATGATCTAACCATTTCAAAAAAATCACTTAGGTCTAACATATTTAGTGGATTTTTATTAGCATGTTTGTACCATTTAGGAATTTCTATAATTTCATTTATCTTTTATCAATTAATCTTTATTTTTGTTAATATGTATGCAATTGATTATTAATGTTTGTTAATATAGTAATCTCTAATGCCATGATAAATATTATATATTAAAGTGTAACAATAAATTATAATATAATTAAATGGAATTATATATTATTGTTAGTTAATTTTCTTTCTTTTTATAAATTATACTATTAAATATTTTTAAAATTTGTATTCTAGTATAGTGTAAGTGCTATCCATTATCAATTAATTTGATTAGAATTATAGTTGGATGCATGAATTTTATTGTACAATTTAAAACTATTAGTTACTAGTTCTCTTTAGAACAATTATTAGCATGGCTAATAATATCTTCCCATTCTCACTTCCTCAATTTACAAAAGAAAACTATGAATATTGGAGCATCCAAATAAAAACATTGCTATTATTATAATACTTTTAGGAATGAGTGGAAGTAGGATACAATGAACATATATATCAAAGTATTCCCAATACTCTGACAACAATCCAATGAACTCAATTAAAAGATAAAAATAAAAATGGCAATGGATTTTATACACTATTCAATTCACATTGGATATTTTAAATTTCCTTGTATTGTTAGCATGATAAAATTAAAGGATACATGGAAGGATTTTCAAAATTCATATCAAGGATTTAAGAAAGTTGGATTGGTAGGACTTTGAACTTTTAGAAGTGATTTTAAAAATTTAAGGATGAGAGAAGCTAAAGACATTTGAAATTTCTTTGAAATTTTATGATAAGGTCTCAAGATACAATGGATAAGATTATGAATCAATGGAAAGTTTTAATAGAGAAGAGAATATATTGGGACATTTTCTTCCAAAATATGATCTAGCAACTTGATTTATATTGAAAAAAGTAAAGATTGAATCACATTCAAAGTGACAGGTTTAGTATATTCTTTGCAGTTACATGAGGAGTGTATTCAACATTCTAAGGGGAGCTTGGTCCAAGATATTTAGTCTTTGATAAAAATTGAAGAAAATTCTACTACTCTTTCTCGACCAAATAAATCTCAAGGGAATTCTTCCACCAATAGAGAATGAGGTAGAGGAAGAGGAAAGCATTATTTTTATTGTAGAAGAATCCAATTTAGGTATCATCAATATTATGGATGTTGTGAGTATGAATGTAGGAAGAAGAAATATAACTTAAGTAAGTCAACGGATAACTATGTTGAGGATATTTTTGAACACAAAAACAGTTCAAAATATTTACATGAAACATGACAAAATAACATCACAAATATTTGTGGTTCATAGATAGTCATCATTCAAACAATATGAGACTAATTGTAATATCTTGCTTGGGTTATATGAATCTACGAGAATTCAAGTTAAATTTTGTGGTTGTAAAGATGCTAATGTAATGGGAAAACATACAATTCCTATAAAGACCAAGCAAGGAGAAACTAATTCTATTCATGATACATTACATGTTCCAAAGTTATAGCAAAATATTTTGATTGTTGGAAAATTTATAACAAATGTAAAGCTTCAATGACAAGGAATGGTTTGTTTCCTCTAAAATTTCCTTTAAAAAATGTGCATGCCCTAAAAGTGACCACTCATAGTATGGGAATTCCTAAGATTTCAAACATTGAACTTGCTTCATAAGAAGAAAGTAGTGATAGGACTTCCACAATTCAAACAAGAAAATATTTTTTCTTAGCTTGTGCATTTATAACCCAACATTGAGATAGATTCTAGTGAAGATATTATGGAGGGAAATAGCTCCTCTTGAGCTTATGTACATTGAAATATATAGTAATATCTAGGAGCAATCCTTATGCAATGATCTTTATTTTCAAAATTTTTATTGATATTTTTTCCCTTGAATCTATTTTCATAAAAAATAATTTAAATACTTTAAATCCTTTAAGCATTTAAATGCCATGATTTAAAATAAAAGTTGGCACACTTTATCAAAATACTTTGAATTGATAAAGGGGTAAAATTCACTTTGAAAAGTTCTTTGATTTTTGTAACAATCATGGAATCAAGAGACATTTGATTGTGCCCTATACCCCCAACAAAAAGGTGTTCTAAAGAGAAATAAATTTACCATTATAAGAATACCATGAAGTATGTTGTCAATGAAACTTCCCAATTATTATTGGGAAGAAATAGTGGCAAGAATAATATACGTATTGAATTATAATTGGACAAAAAATTAGTTAAGAACATCATTAGAAAGGAAGCTTGGAGTGGTCATAAGCCTTTTTTTTAATCTCATTTTCATATTTTGGTTATCTTAAATATATACATATTCTAGGTCAAAATTAGAAGAAATTATGTGCAAAATACCAAATTTGTATCCTTGTGGGATATTTTGATGTAACCATTGAGTACAAATTTTGTATTTCTATAAAAAAGGAATGGACCGTGAGTTAGAATTTGGTTTTAAATTATTAGATTGTGGCTATGGAAGGAAGTTGTACAAAAAACCACCATTAATTATGAACATGGAAGTTGATAATGTTCATTCTTTCTTGACAAGATGTGGTGGAAGTTCAAGCTCTAGTAGTAGAGCAAGTTAATTTTTCTAAGCTCAAGTCCTCAAAGTTCAAGTTTTCTTAACAACATAAATTTAGGTAAAATTTATGTCTGTTCTTCAAGAGATTATTCATCCAATCCTAGTGCAATTATAACATCAACTCCAAGTTCTTAAAGAAAGGTAAGGAGCCTTTAAGTAATCTTTTAAAAATGAGTACAAGTATAAGTTAAGTTGTTAATTTTTCATTGTTTAATAAAATACAAGTGAAACTTAAGTTTTTGAAGAAATGGTGAAACATAGAGTATTGGTTGATGCTATGAATCAAGACATGGAAATAATTCATAAAATAATACATGGGAATTAAATTTATTTTCTAAAATATGAATAGGTGATTAGTGTTAAATGAATTTATAAGGTAAAATAATATGCCAATGGTTATGTGAAATGATACAAGGAAACCTTATATTCTAAGGGATTTAAAAAAATGTGCCTAGAGTGGATTAGCCATAAACATTCTCTTAAGTTGTATGAATTGATACAATCAATATTATATTAGAAATTGCTACATAATACAAGTGGATAGTATGTCAAACATATGTGAAATAAATCTTCCTTTATGGTTGCATAGATGAGAAATTTTACATGGAAAATATAATGGACTATGGAACTCCATGTACATAAAATTTAGCTTAAAATTTGAAGAAAAACCCTACATGGGTTGAAATTGGCCCCTCATGCTTAGATATATGAGGGTTGATAGCTATTTCTTGAGGAAGAGTTTGAATAGAAGTTGTTTATATCCAAAAATATATATGTAAAACATGTTGATACCAAAATTATGATTATTTTCTGATGTAAGAGCATTCAGGTGAATGAAAAATCCTACACAACCAATTTTTTTTAAAATTTCTATGTTTGTGTTTTTTTTTTAATCTTACTTTTTAAATCCTCAACTCCTTGAGCATAGTAAAGTTTGATGTCAAGATTGTAAAAATAAATAAATAAATAGATTCACTTTTTAATTATTTTAAAAATATTTGAAAAGTGTTAATTTTGCAAAAAAGGAAAACTTTGATGCCCAAGCCTATGAGTGGGAATTTATTGTAAAATTGTAACTCCATTTGGAAATTTAAAACTGCATTTTTTTGGAGAATTGAAATGATGGGTGTTGATGGAGTGGAGAGAATGTGTTGTAAGGAAGGAAGACAATTTTTGAATGGTCATTGAATGCTAAAGTCAGGAAGAGGAAACCCATGTCCAAGAAGGAGTAATGGGGAATTCTAAAAGTTGATTAGCATTATAGAGGAAGATGGTATGAAGTCATAATTGAGAGAACCAGTCCCAGTAAAAAACCCATAAATTTCTCATTTCTTAAAAAAATCAAGAAATTCAAAATGTTCCAAAAGTTTGGGAAGGAAGAGCATAAAACCTAATTTAAATAATTCTAAAAAGTTCATACTAATGAGGGAGTGGTGATAGGAAGAAAGTGACTGGTTTTAAAAAGCTTTTAGACATGAAAAGAGATGCAATGAATGTGTGAAAATGGTGATTGTTTTGAGGGAAGGAGGATTTGATGGCATTGGAGGTGTGTTGCAGGTATTTTTTTCTACTCAAAGAGAGAATGGGTCAGAGTTTGGATTGTTTATAGGTGTTTTCTAGAGAATATGAAGTTTCTTATGTTTGCATGTAGGTTGGTGTTTCCGAATTGGCATAGTATGGAGAGGTGGAAGCTATTGTAACTTTTTTTTGTTGTAAGCATATTGGTTTATTATATAATAAATTCATATTTCTTTTTATTGTTTTTATTATGCATTCAAAAATATCAAAGGTGAAATTGCTGGTCTCTTTGTTGTTGCATCAAATGGTATGAATTTTCTGCTCTCTTTCTTACTTGCATCAAATGGTATTAGATCCAGTGATCTTGAGTGCATAAGTAGAGTGTTGAATGTGAGACAACTTATGGAAAAATATGTGGGTGACAATTGAAGTTGTTTCAAATCTCTAGAGATTGTTGTGGGTGTGTGGAATCTTGTAGCTAGGGAGAGCTAAGAAGACAATAAATTCATAGAAGAAGAGGTTGAGAGGATTTCAAGATGACTCTAAGAAGGATAATTCCTAGAAGAGCAGAGAAAATTCTAGAAGACTTTCACAATGAAATGTGAAATGAGCTAAGAAATATAGTCGGAGGTTTGAGAAAAAATCTAGATCTTGAGGATGCATGTATGAAAGATGAGGAGGTTGTAGATGAAGAACTTGATAGAGAAAATGAAGAGCCAACAAATTAAGGAGAATAAATATTTCTAAGAGCAATAGCCAAAACCAATAGAGGCCATAAAATAAAAGTCCCTAATTTTTTAGGAACATTGAATCCTAAAAATATAATAGATTGGATTAGAGAGTTGGAAGATTATTTTGAGTTTGAGAATATTAGAGACTCATAGAGGGTAAGGTTGGAACAAACACAGATTAAGGGACATGCTACACCATGGTGAAAAGAGTTGTAGAAAGAAAGAGTAGAGAATGGTGAGATGAAAATAACATTGTGGAAAAAAATAGTTGCTAGATTGAAGGCAAAGCTATTCTAGGAGATTATGAGTTGGAGCTATTAAAAAAGATTCAAAATTTAAAATAGAAAGACATGAGTGTGAAGGAGTATAAAAAGTAATTTTACAAGATGGTGATTAGATTAAGACATCATGAAATTGATAGAGAGAAGGCAGCTATATATATATATGGACTCAGATTCAATATCCAGGATGAGATGAGTATGTTGAAGATTTATATTATTGAAGAGGCTTACCAATATGCTCTAAAATCAGAGGAAAATGTAAATGGAATGCAACAAGACAATTTAATAGGAAAGGGAAAGATAGCAACAAAAAGAGGACAATAAAGAAACCACAAAGGGAAGCAAACTTTTGAATAATAAACAAGCTCAAAATGGAAAAAAGGAGCTCACAAGGAAAAGAGTATTCAACAAGAGAATGTGGTAGCAATAATAGAAAGTTCTAGGGAAAGTGTTTCTAGTGTGGTGAAGTAGGACATAGAGATTTTGAGTGTCTACAAATACACCAAGAAAATAGTAAGAGAGGTGCAAGAAGAAATCACATGGTGCAAGAAGACAAGGAGAGCATAGCATCACCAAAGGATGTGGTAGAACTAGAGCATGGAGAATCTCTTATGTTCAGGAGAGTATTTGTGAATCCAAGAAAAGAGGAGAATGAACCATCTCAGAGAAGGAGTCTCTTTCGTATCCTATGCAAATTAGGAGGTAATTTTTGTAAGATCATTGTCTAGATAGTGGTAGTATATATAACTTGGTTTCTAAAGAGATGGTAGAAAAACTAGAATTGAAGAGGATTAAGCATTCTAATCCTTATAAAGTAAGTTGGCTACAAGAAGATCATGAGTTAGAGGTGAAAGAGCAATGCTTGGTAAATTTTCATATTGGTCTTTATAAAGATGAATTTTTATGTGATATTATGTCCATGAATGCATGTCATGTTTTGTTAAGAATATCTTGGAAATTTGATACAAAGGCTATCTATGATTATAGAGAGAATTTGTACACCATTGTGAAATATGGGTAGAAGTGTATACTTTGAGTTCATTGAAGGAGAAAGAGAAGGAGGTGAAGGGAAACCGTCCTATGAATTGTTGTAGTTCAGAAAAACTAGAGGAAAAGGTTGCACCAGAGGTTGGAATATTTCAAAGAAGACTTTTGAGAATAGAGGTATAAGGGAGGTACAAACGAATAGCAGTGTTAATAATACGAAATAAAAAAAATCATTGGGTATAGACATGGTTAAGTCTCAAAAAGAATGTAAATCAGATTTACAAAAGAAGGTGCACAATAAAAATTTAGAGTGTTTAGGTAGAAAACAAAAAAAAGGAAAAGAGAAGATGGGGCAAGAGGGAGCTATATAAGTTCATAATGAAATGAAGAAGAAATACTGTGAAGACAAAGAGGACATATAGATCAAGAACAAGCATGGGATTACTATCCAAAGATCATCCAGATGTTCATGAGTTTTCAACACATGGAACATTTCAACTTACCCGGTGTATTTGATGCAGGAGCATCTGGGTGCACAAACATCCTGGACAACAATTTTTTTTTTTTTTTTATGTTTGTGTTTTGTTTTGATTTTTCTTATAGGAACTATTATTTTGAATCCTCAACTCCTCTAGCACAGTAAAGTTTGATGTTGATATTGTGAAAAAATAATTAATTAATTGATTTACTTTTTAATTGTTTTAAAAATGTTTGAAAAGTGTTAATTTTCCAAAAATGAAAACTTCAATACCCAAGCCTGTGAGTGGGTATTTATTATAAAATTGTAACTCCATTCAAAAATTTGAAATTGCATTTTGTTGGAGGATTGGAATGATGAGCGTTGATGGAGTGGAGAGAGTGGGTTGTAAGGTGAGAAGATAATTTTTGAATGGTCATTAAATTCTCAAGTCAGGAAGAGGAAACCCACATTCAAGGAGTGAGGGGGCATTCTGAAAGTTGACTGGAATTGTAGAGGAAGATGGCTTGAAGTTGTAATTGAGAGAACTAGTCTCAGTCAAACACCCATAACTTTGTCATTTCTTAAAATGAAATCAAGAAATTCAAAATGTTCCAGAAATATGAGAAATAGGAGCATAAAACCTAGAAATCATTTTATAAAATTCATGCTAATGAGGGATTAGGGGTTTTAAGAAGCTTTTGGACAGGAAAAGAGATGCAATGAATGTGTGAAAATGGTGATTGTTTTGAGGGAAGGAGGATTTGATGGCATTGGAGGTGTGTTGCAAGGTGCTTTTTTGCTTAAAGAGAGAAATAATAAGATTTTGGGTTGTCTATAGGTGTTTTCTAGAGAATATGAAGTTTCTTAATGTTGCTTGTAGGTTGGTGTTGCTAGATTGGCATAGTTTGGAGATGTGGAAGCTATTGCAAACTTTTTATTGTTGCAAACATATTGGTTTAATATAATAAATTTAGATTTCTTATTTATTGTGTTTTTCATTATGCATTCAAAAATCTCAAAGGTAAAATTGTTGCTCTCTTTGTTGTTACATCAAATGGTATGAATTTGCTGCTCTCTTTCCTACTTGCATCATTTTCCTGTATGTTGATGATCTTATTTCTATAAATAACAATTAAAATTTAATAGAGAGATTCTAGGTAGAATTTAAATGTGAATTTGGAATGAATTTTATTAGAATAGTGTATTATTTTATTGGTGCGGAATTGTAACAAAAATCAAAAGGTATATACATATCTCAAACAAAGTATGTAGAAAATTTGTGAGAGAAGTATAGAATAAGGGTCCATGCATGGGAATTACAATTGCCTTAGTACTGTTTGAGACCTTTTATTCCAAAATGTGATACCACAAAAATAATTTGTCAAGACATATGGATTAGAAGAATATTGTAATATTTACACTTGTTTTTGATAACAAAAGTAGGGGAATGGGCCCCTAAACCCGACAAAAAAAATGACTAGGCCTATAGGCCAATAGAATTACCAGAACAAAACAGTAGGGGTTAAACATAGAACAAACACCCTACAATAGAACAACCATCTTAACTAGAAAAAAACAACAAGAACCAAACCAAAAGCCACCGACCAAAAAATAGAGCTAAGGCTTACATGATTGAGGGCACACATAAGGGTGATCCCACAATACTGGTTTATAATTTTTTGGACACTAAACTTATTTTTTCTAACTAAATGTTCACTTTGAGCACCTATAGCAACTAAACCGTGAGGAATTTGAAGATAATGCAAACTAGTGATTTGTGACATTTTTTGTAGATTCTAAATATATTTTTTTTCAAAATTTTTGGAATTAGATTGCACTTTTTTGTCTCCTTCAAAAACTAGTTTTTTCAAGAGACACCATTTTAAGGAGTGATGCTCACCGTATACAACATAACTTTTTATGAAGGATAAAATTATATTTTTTTGAATTTATATTTTTAACTACTTATCTAACACTTTCATTTGGTTTGATAGTGTTTTATTGAATATTTTTTCCTTAATCAAGTTTCAAAGTCAAACTAATTACAATTCAAACATTCTGTATACAATTTTTTTAATATGCATCAAATTTTTTTTTTTTTGGATCAAGGACTTCAATATCTAGTGCACGATATTTTTCAACTTTTTTTTGATAATCTGCTATTTTTCCACGTGCAGAACAAAGAGTTTGATTTTCGGTGAAAAACCTACATTCATAAGAAATAAAAAATAAATATAATAATATAATTAAATTTATTTAAAATTATAATTTTTGGGAAGCTTATAATAAGGACTACATAAAAAAAACAATTTTTAAATGAATTCATTTGATCGCCCAAAAGGTAAATCAAAACTTATTTTTTATCAGCATATTGATAGGTGTAAAGGAGACTCTATTATAGGTATGGTTTAAAACTAGCAGAGTTCTATCCAAGGGGGTTTGATCTAAGTTGGTTCGATATTACCCTTTTCAATTGGAATCCTTTAAATGGAACTTTTCAAGGCTTAAATAATTATATTTTCTAAAAATATGTGATTTCAACAAAAATCAGGATCTCCCAGAAATTGTAAACCAGTATTGTGGGATCAACCATAACCATAAAGTTCCATAGATGAGCAAAAAAAAAAATAGAGACAAAAATGACCCAAATTACTCTCTTGGATTGCAAATGAAGTTCCGTTCCTTGATCAACTACTTCATCTCTTCGCTACACTATTCCATTACCCCAATAGTTTTCTCATCTAGTCGCATCTCCTTGTCCTGAGAGTAGTTCATCTTCCTATGAACTTTCCTAACTTTAGTCACCCCATTCATAGTACTGAAAATGGCCATCCACATGATGTCTAGAGTTACATATGTTAACTTATTGTTCAAAATCTATTTTTGCTAGGAAATATTGCATTCAACCCACAATATTATTCATTTCCTACATAACCCATGAGAGATAAACATGCATACAAGTAACCATAATGCATAGATCAAATAGACAATCCACAAGATAGCAAAGGTATACCCTGGGAAAGCCCTCAAGAGGGAAATAATAAACCTTGAAAATCATCCATACTCCATATTATTCAACAATAAAGCAATACAAGAGTTACAATGAATACCTCTGAAGCATCAAGCCTCTCAATGCATCCTCATGTGTCCAAGCATGAATCCTCACATCCCATACCATGCTTCACATATGCACTCCTTAGAAAGACTCAATAATGACAACCAAATCACTTAGCCAACCTTAACCACTAAACATGTGCTTTCTTTTATAGACTTAGGCTCACACAAATACTAGTGGTAAGATAAAATCATGTACCAAAAAACCATGTGAATACAAAACCACTATCCCCTTATTTAATATTGGATACCAAGACTTCACTTTATTTAATATTTCCCCAATATTAAATTATTATATCACATGTCTCCCACACATTAAATAATAATACAATGTGACAATACAACATACAAGTTGTCCCCAAATAATTACCTAGTGTGAATAACCACACCACCTAGGCGCATCACAACTAAATAATTATTTAATTACAATATTTTAATAAATAATTTTATGCAATGGTGTAAAAAATCATATCCTAACATTCTCCCACTTGCTATATACATTGCATAAGGGATCAATACATGAAGTACACCATCATACCCATACATGAAACCACATGAACCTCCATAATGCTATTGTGCTCCATCAAGATACCTGCAATAAGAACAAACTTACTACCATCTCAAGCAAGAACTCCTCTCATCCTCCAACATGCCACCTTTTAAAGAAAAGGAACATGCTAAGGTGAAGATGCACCAATCAAAGAACACAAGCATCAAATCCAAGTGACAACCAAGGGTCCAAACTGTGTTGCCAAAAAGTGTATACTTTACTTGATATGAGAATAATTTATGACAAAATGGACTTAATGAGGCCTTGATTTGGTGTTGTGAGGTGTTTACACATCCACAGTAGGTCTTGAACCCTTGCAAATTTAATAAAATACATTTATTGATGTCTTGCAAGGGTGTTGTAAGGTGTTGTAATATATCTTCACACTTTTCTAGGACCATAATGTTATAATTGACCTAAATAACCTTACCAAGACCTATTTCAAAGTGTTGTAAAGACTTGTAACAAAATTTCACACTTTCCTAGGATTTTCATCAATATTTACACCTTATGTTTTAAATGGCCCCTTTATGCACTTACAAGCCTTAATTAAGTGTCTTGTTGAAGAAGAACTTGATAAAAAAAAATTTAATACATCTTAATCTCTGACATCCACTCAAATTTCCTAGGTGGACTAAGTCGCCACCTAGGGTGACTTAGTCCCATGTGGCACAAAAATCAAAATTAATTTAAATTTCTTTTGAGTTTCTATTCTTTAAGACCTAAGGTCAGCCTGTGATGAGGTATTTTCGAGAATTTAGGAATAATTGTGTATAAATAGGTGTTTTTCTTCTCATTTCAACTGCCATTCATTCATTAAATAATTTTCACAACTTATTCATCAATTATCTTCTTTCTCAAGTCAAGCAAGCTAGGGTTTTATCATTGCAAGTAATCAAGATAGCTTCCTAAGACATTCAAGGGAATATTATTCATGTTTTGTTCTAGAAAATCAAGATACAACATCATGGAAAGGTAATAAACTCCATTATTGCATGTCTCATTCCATTCTTTCATCATTTTGGTTTAATTACCTAAAAGGGGTTTGACCAAGGCAAACCCCATTCCCCAACAATCAACATTTCTTCTTCTCTTCTTTTGTGTTTGTAGATTTAGGACTCTTGGAAGCTTGGAAATCATTGGGGATAAATTTTCAAGGTTTCTCAAATGTTCTCTTCATTCAACAAGTCAAATATCACCTAAAATTCATTTTTCAGGTTAAAAAATCAGAGTTTTAGAAATGGACACTTGTAGGAAACCGAAGTGCAGACCTAGGGCATCCGTTTCCACTTCTGAATTTTCAAAGATTTAGAAGTGGAATAAGTCACAAATTTTTTTGAATTAGTCCCATTGGACCTACTTTTAGTTAAATTTTTAGATCTGGATACCCATTTGGCAGAAACTGGTTTCTAGGCAGTTTTTTCTAAAACTAGGATTAAGTTGCCCAAACTGGCCTAAGTGTCTTGGTCAACATTTCAGCCAATTTTATTAGGATTTTAGACCTTCATGCCATCCATTTTTAGTCTCTATGTGCACACATTCTGTTTCATAACTTTCTATTTAGTTTTATTTGCATTTCTAGGTCATTTAGTTCATGTTTGCATATCACAATGTGTTTTCCAACACTTTACATTTTCATAGTTTTGCATCATTAGATTACTTCAATTTCAGATTATTGCATTAGTACATCTTAATTAGACATAATTTAATCTCATTAACATTAATCTTTGAGTGTTTACATAGATTTTTAACCCTATTCCTTCCCTTTTAGGTGAAAGATCCTAGAAGGGTAAGTGTCCAATAGGGTTACCAAAATCTTTGTTTACATTTTGGTGAACCTGCCTCTTTTGAACATTGTTCCTTTCTAATCTTCAAGTGCATCCTAGGTTTTATTTGCATTGCATCTTGCATTAGTTACCGTGCATCCTTGGGTTTCAAATTTTTGCATTCTATAGTAAAAGTGCATATAGGTTGCATTTTTGCATCTCCAATCATTGTATATCATTGAAAAACTATATTTACATGTTAGGTCTACATCATACAGTACATAAATCATCAAAATCCATTGGAAATTCCTGAAAATTCTAAAAAACCCCTTATTGGGACTAAGTCGCCAGTCTAGGCGACTTAGTCCCTATCCTAATTTTTCACTATCTGTTACAACGTTAGAAATCTCATTTTTGTGCTTCCTAAGCCTCCTATTATCATATAATATAAGTATGGAAAGTTTCATGATCATTTGTTTTATGTATCTAGCTCAAAAACATCAATTTAGAGTAGTCATTTTTGAAATCCTTTCAATTACATGCATCCTTACATCTAAAAATGCTTCCATTTCTGCAATTTTGTATAACATTGATAAAAGTAATTTTCACTTTTGCATATACAATATTTATATTCATCAAGCTTTGCATTATTTTAGTAAAATTACTTTTCATTCTTGCGTATACATTGTTTACATTCTTAAGGAGTTGCATACATTGGATAAGAGTGTTTTGTATCTTGTATTATAGGGTATGTGTAGGATCATCATGGAAAAAATAGGTCCTTAAGTGGCAATGAAAATTCAGAAAAATCAGAGTTAGACAACTTGACATAAAAATTTGAATAAGTTATCTATATTATTTCAAAAATATGTAAGAATAGAATCTTTGGCAAATTGAATTTAGTTTCTAAACTACTAAGTTTATTTTATTTTTTAAAAGTCTATTTGGTGAAAATTTAAGACTTCAAATGTAGTAGTACTTAAATTTCAGAAAATAAGAAGTAGGTGTCCTATTCTGACCAATTTCAACCACAATAAAATGATAATATTTTTATAAGATTTTAGATATAACTAGAGGACCTATGTCCAAATGTGACACATATTTTTTGTAATTTTTTTTCCAAGTAAATAATTAATTATGAATTTTTATTAAAACTTTTAAAAAAATATAAAACTGTATGTTTGACCACCTTAATCCTTGGCCAAACTTCATGAAATTAATTTTTTAACTCTATAGTATGTGAAGTATAGAATGTGACTCCATATTTTGATTCAAAAATATGACACAATTTGAAAGTTAAGTAAATGTTTTTCAATCAACCTATCAATCGTGACTTTAACAATTCTAATAGAAAAATGAATAATAATAATTTGTATTAAATCTTCAAAGTAAAGAATAATTTATATTGGTGGAAAGTCGAGAGTCTCCCTCTACAAACCATTTCAAGCTTCATCAATTTTATTGTACAAAGTCACAAATTTCACATGGACGTAGAAAACAAGGTGTTGTCAAACATGCTTTTTTATGCTGACTTTTTGTAGGGATTGGCATGTCCAA